>VZRE01012347.1:1170-41562 GCA_013396775.1 Cephalopterus ornatus | reverse complement strand
ATCAAAAATCTGTAAAGATTCCTGATTAAGCCAAAGGTTGTCTTTTACCCTAAAAAGTCAAGGGTATTTTCAGAGAGGCTGGGAGAGCTGGGAATGTCCAGCCTGGAGAAGGGAAGGATCCAGGAAGAGCTTGGAGCAACTTCCAGAGCCTAAAGGGGCTCCAGGAGAGCGGGAGAGGGACTGGGGACAAGGGATGCAGGGACAGGACACAGGGAATGGCTTCCCACTGCCAGAGGGCAGGGAGAGATGGGACATTGGGAAGGAATTCCCGGCTCCCTGGGAGGGGGGGGAGGGAGTGGAATGGAATTCCCAGAGAAGCTGTGGCTGCCCCTGGATCGCTGGGAATGTCCAAGGTCAGGTTGGAGCAACCTGGGCTAGTGGAAGCTGTCTCTACCCATGGAATGGGATGGGATTCAAAGTCCCTTCCATTTTGGGACTCTGGGATAAAGGACACTCAAGTTAGAATCCATTTAGAGGGATTTTTGTGGAAGTCAGGGATGAAAAAGGCAGGAAAGGGGAAGGGAGACCCTTCCCTGAGTCCCCAGATTCCCAGGGAACCCCCTTGTTCCCGGAACTCCTTCCCAGAGAGGAGTTGGGCTGTGGATGGATCCAATGTCAGGCTCTGGATCCAGGCTGGGAGAGCTGGGAATGTGCAGCCGGGAGAAGGGAAGGATCCAGGGAGAGCTTGCAGCAACTTCCAGAGCCTCCAGGGGCTCCAGGAGAGCGGGAGAGGGACTGGGGACAAGGGCTGGAGGGACAGGACACAGGGAATGGCTTCCCACTGCCAGAGGGCAGGGAGAGATGGGACATTGGGAAGGAATTCCTCGCTGTGAGAGTGTTGAGGGTCTGGGCTGGAATTCCCAGAGAAGCTGGAAATGTCCAAGGCCAGGTTGGATTTCCTTGGAGCAAGCTGGGAGGGTGGAAGGTGCTGAGGTTGGAACGGGATGAGCTCTGCAGTCCCTTCCCACCCAACCCATTCTGGAACTCCAGGATTCTCCAACAGCAGATTCCTGCTCCTCCCTCACTTCCACCTCCCTCCCCTCACTGCATCAGGAACAGAAGAGGTTGATGCTCCCACAGCATCTTCCCCACTTATCTGAGATCTCAGATTCCTGTGGGTACCACCCCCCACTGATGGCTCTCAGCTGAAACAGAACAGATTCAGGTCGGATATTGGGAAGGGATTCTTGGCTGTGAGGCTGGAGAGGGGCTGGGATGGAATTCCCAGAGAAGCTGTGGCTGCCCCTGGATCCCTGGGAGTGTCCAAGGCCGGGCTGGATTCCCTTGAAGCAACCCGTGATAGTGGGAGGTGTGTTGGGGTTGGAACTGGATGAGCTTTAAGGTCCCTTCCCACCCAAACTATTCCATGACTGTGGGAAGATGCCACATTTTTGGAGAACCCTGCACAAGGAGCAGCTCTGTGCCTCCCCTGGGTTTCTCTCTTCACCCCCCCATTAGTTTTATCCAGTAGAAATGTCTAAATAGTTACCAGCCTGAACTAACATTTATACAGCACAACACAGAAATAAGTTGTTCCAATAACCCAAAAGGATGATATAAAATTTTAAGGTGGGAAATAGGGAATGCACCGGGATCCAGATCAGCTGGATCCCTGGGAATCAAGGAATTAGCTTGCTGAACACCTCTGCTATGTGCACCGGAAAAAAAAAAAAATCAATAAAAGAAAGGGTCGTTTTTACCCCTTATTCTCTCACATTTGAGCCGAAGGATATTTAGAAATTAAATTATTTAATTTTTAATTATTTTAATTCTATTTAATTTTAATTATTTTAATTTATATACTTAATTTGATTATTTCATTTTTTTTTAACAGGATGAGAAAGCAAAGGGGGGGGCAAAAAGAAGTCTCTTTTGTATCATTCCATCTTGAAATGTGATCCACAACCTCTCCATTCTCATCCCCCACAGCTCCTTTTCCTGGGATGCGCAGGGATCACAGCGGGAACTATGATTCCCTAAGACAGGAATTTGGGATTGCTCCTCTCCTTTCCCACCCCTTCTCCTCTCTGATCACCACAGGCACAACTCCTCTCCGTGTCGACGTGATCCATCACCTCTTCCCCTCCCCATTTCCTCCCCAACTCCCACTTCTCCTCGCTCCGCTCCGCAGCACTCGCATCACTCGAGGGCTTCATCCTCCACACGGATTGCTCATCCTCCAGCTCCTCCTCCGGAGCTTCACTGCCACCAAACCTGCCTTTGATCCGTGAGTCCTGCTTTCAATTCCCGAAGACTTGGTCTTCACCCCGTCCCCCTCCGCCCTCCTGAACTCCCCTCCTCAACTCTCACCTGGACTTCTCATTCCCCCAAAATTCTCCTCTTATCTTAACCCTTCCTTTCGTAGATTTATAAACATCTTAATTCTTTTCAGGCTTTGGGTTCTCACCTTCTCCCTCTCTCTTCCCGCCCTTTCCCATCCACATGGATTCCTTCCTGCCACATCCAGAATCCCACCATCCACACTGGGTTTCGCCGGAATATTTTGAGTTGGGAAGCACCTTAAAACTCCCCTTGTTCCAACTCTTTCCACAAGTTTTCCCAGCTCCTAAAGCCGAGGGACTTCCCTGGGCAGAAACAGCACAAACTCTGCTCTGTTTTCTCCTTCTCCACCTTTTCCACGCCCAGCTTTCTTTCCACTCCCCCTCTCCCAATTCCAGCCTCCTCACCACACTTGCGTCTCCTTTCCGCAAACTTTGCCTCCTGCCTCTTCGATTCCTGCAAAAAAACTTGTCCTTTACGAAGGGACACAGCACAGGGTTGGCATCACCTTCAGCGACGCATCACTTGGACTTAAAACCTTCCAAACGTGTTCCCAAATCTCCCCGCGGTGAAACAGGAGCAACTCCAGATCCCACGGGGGAAATCCTTTACCCACCCATCACGAATAAGCAGCAAAGGACAACAATCACCAAATCCTTCTTACAAACTCGCAGTCCCCGCCTTAAATAATCCCTCCCTCTCCTCGCTGACATCCTGCAAATACCTCGGATCCCTCTCTCCTCCTTGCTGGCTCCGGCCCACGGTTGGCTCTTTAAGGCTCTTTCAACACCAAAAAATTGTCTCCACTTCGCTCACGACAGGCCCATAAAACCACATCAAAACCCACAGAAAACCAGCCGGAACTTCAGGAGATATCGAGGAGGGGCTCAGGTAATTCCTGGAAAATCCCATGCCGTGTCCACGCTCTTAATTCCTACAGCGTGGTAGGAAAATAATCCAGGAGTAGAGCCCGGAGCGGGAATTTTGAGTTCCGACTGCGCCTCTAGGTCTGCGCACATCCCTTTGCCCCAGTCCCTTCGTTCTGTCACACAAATATAGTATTTGTTAAGTGCTAAGACATCGTGCTCAGGAATTCTGCGCAAAACACCTCGGGAAATGTCCCGATTTCCGCATCATTGCAAAAACACGACCCATTTGCACTCAAAGAACCCCCCAAGAAATAATGAAAATCTGCCAAACTGCCACCTGAAGTGGTTGATTCCCCGCACTGTTCGCACTTTATTCCTCATTTCCATTTCTCCGGGAATCATTTTCTGTTTTCTCCTACCTCATCGACAAAGATGCTGAGCCGAGAACAGAGATGCCTCATGACGCACCTGGACGCTTTATTTTGCAGTTAATTACCTTCTTTCAACTTGCAATTGTGCACTACTCTAAATCCAAGGGAGAAAACTCGGGGAAAAAAGCGAGAGCCCCAGTTAATATGGGAAGAGCAATATTCCACAGGGGACCCTGGTGACTCAGGCTTTCATGAGCCAGGGATATAATTTTCTGGATGAAGTAGCTCGACAAATCTTTTCTCACCCTCCAACCTTTCCAAAAAAAAAAAAAAAAAAATTAAAAAAACGGATTTTTCTATTATTTGTCCTTAAGAAACAAGCCCTGGCCAGATCACAACTAATGGCTGAGGTAAGAACGAGAAGAGTCGGATGAAAAAAAGCTGGAAAACGCGACAAATTCACAGGGATTTTTTAAGGCATACTCACAACGAACTGGTCCATGTCCCTCTCCAGGCCCATGTTTGGGAGGTCGGGCATCATGTGGGCCACCACCTTAAATCCCGCATCCTTGGCCAGGTGGAAGGATTCACACACGGCCTTCACCGTGTGGCCTCTGGGAAGAGAGGGAAGAGATCCAGGATCAGGCAGGAAGAGACATATTGGAGATGTCTGATTGAGATTTAACTCCAGGAAGTGAGAGGGGGTTGAGTCTGGAACGTGGTTCGAGAGAACTCCACAAGGGGAAAAGGGGTTTTTTATTAAAGTGTTGAAAGTTTGCTGCTGCTGAGACACTCCAAGGCTCCAACTGCTCAAATCCCAGCTGGAGAAACATGGGAGAGCTGCTGGAATCCAACTGGGAAAGCCAAGACACCAGTTGGTGCCACGGCACGTAGTGCAGTGATGGCCGTGGATAATCGGGATGAGGGCACAACCAGAGACAAAAACAACAGGAAAAGGAGAAGGATGAGGGTCAGGAAAACCAGTCAGATGGAAAACCATCCCGAAACATGCTCCCAAACACTCCTGTGAGAGAAACACCAACTTCCTCAGCTCCAAAACACAGGCTGGATCGGGATTCCTGGAGGATTCCACAGCCTGATACTGAACCAGGCTCAGATTCAGGAGCCTGGAGAGACCTGGATCCCAAACCAGGGCAGGAACAAAGCTTGAGCCTCCCACGGTTCGTTATCCTTCAGCAAATCCCTCTCTCCTTCCACTTCCACAGCTCCAGAGCCACGGGGGAATTCCCGCCACAGAGGCCAGACTTCCCACAAAGTCCTGGCTTCATCTCTTCCCGCCCCTGGCTGATATTTCTGGATATCTCCGGGTAGCCCCTGACCTTCCCTCTCCAAACCCTGTCTGCTTCCCACCACACTCTCCCCACACCTTCTGGAATTCCCCGCTCCAAGGACGTGACTCTTCTCCTCCTCCCCGGCCCCTCGGGTGAAAAATTACCCCCATCCGGGCACCTGGGCCCTAAATATGCTCATTTACACTCAATTCTGACCCAGGATGAGCACCCAGACCTTATTTTAACCCAACCAGCGGCTGCTTCCCTGGTTTGAGGGATCAATTCCTTCCTCTCTTCCAGAAGATTCCGCCTCCACTCGTTCCCTCAATGCAGCTGTTTTTTTCCCCTACAGTTTTATTTATGATTTTTGTGTTTATTTTTTTTTCCCCCCCCACAAGTGCCACCGTGTTTTTCCAAGGCCGTTCAAGGACGACATTACTCAGGACCTCGAGTTAGCCCGAGGGGAGGAAACGGAGACTTGCTCCATAAATAAAAATCATTTCCTTGTTAGGAGTGGAATTTGAGCCGCATCAATAACTCGATTATTCGATGCCCAGATCTGTTCTCGAATATTTTTCTGCCTCACGGCCACCGAAAGCACTTAAAAAAAAAACAACAAAAAACAAACAAAAAACCCCAAACAAACAAAAAAAACCAAAAAAGCCACCCCACCTCACTAATGACTTCTGGAACATAATAGAAAGTAATTTCCCCCAACAGTTTGCCTAATTGCTTGTAAGCTGACATTTCGCTAGCAGCAAAATATTAAAAAGTTGAAAGCCAAAAAAAACCCAACCAAAACCAAACCACCGCGTCCCCCACAAAGGGGAGCGAAAGCAAAATGAGGTAATTTTAAAAGGAAGAGGAACTCGAATCACCTCTTTTTTTTTCTCCAAATGTGTTTCAGTTCATTGCTCTGAAAAATGTAGCAGAATTCCAATATAATATATAAATCTAAGATAAAATATAATTCTAAGATAATATATAATGTATTATATCTAATACATAATATATAATTATACATTATATAATATGTTGTATATTGTCTATATTAAGTATTACATAAACATAATTATATATAAAACAGAATTCTAACATAAAATAGAAACCTAATATATAATATATAGTATATAATATAGAATTATATATTATATAATGTGTTGTATATTGTCTATATATTACATAAATAGAATTCTAACATAAAATAGAATTCCAACATAAAATAGAATCCTAATATTATGTAATATGTAATATATCATTATATATTATATACTATGTTGTATATTGCCTATATTACATATTACGCAAATAGACTTCTAAGATAAAATATAATTTTAGGATAAAATAGAATCCTAATATAATATATATTATGTAATATGTAATATATAAATATATATTTTATAATACGTTGTATATTGTCTATACTATATATTACGTAAATAGAATTCTAAGATAAAATAGAATTCTAAGATAAAATAGAAATCTAACGTAAAATATAATATGTAATATATAATCATATCATAATAATATATGTAATACATAATCATATCTAATATGTTGTATATTGTCTATATTATATATTACATAAATAGAATTCTAAAGTAAAATAGAAAATAGAATTCTGAGATAAAATATAATCCTAATCTAATATATAATATGTAATATAGAATTATATATTATATGCTATGTTGTATATTGTCTATATTATATATTACGTAAATAGAATTTTAATATAAAATAGAATTCTAGGGTAAAATAGAGTTCTAACATAAAATATAATATGCAATACGTAATATATAATTATATATTATATACTATGTTGTCTATTGTCTATATTATATATTACATAAATTTAATTCTAATGGAAAATAGAATTCTAAGATAAAATAGAATCCTAATAATATGTAATATGTAATATATCATATATTATATACTATGTTGTATATTGCCTATATTATATATTATGTAAATAGAATTCTAAGCTAAAATAGAATTCTAATGTAAAAAATAATATGTAATATGTAATATATAATTATATACACCCTAGTATGTTGTATATTGCCTATATTATATATTATATAAATAGAATTCTAATGGAAAATAGAACTCTAAGATAAAATAGAAAATAAATTCCAAGATAAAATAGAATTCTAACATAAAATATAATATGTAATATATAATTATATATTATACGATATGTTGTATATTGTCTATATTATATATTACACAAATAGAATTCTGAGGTAAAATATAATTATAATGTAAAATATGATTGTAATATAAATTATTGTTATAATATATTATATATTGTATAATAATTATATAATATACAATTTATGTGAAAAAAACTGGTGGAAAACTCGAGTGGGAGCAAAGAGAGGCTTTAAAGCTGCACCTTTAGAAGATTTGAGGTGGGGAAAAAAAAAACCCCACGTTTGAGGTGGAAAAGGGTTTAAAAGCTGAAGGGAAATTAACTAAATGAATTAAAGGTGTCAGAATGAGCTGAAGGCGCCCAGACTTAAGAACATTCCTTAGGATGGATCCTTTCCTCTGGAAAGCTCTGACATCCAGAGGAGGAACCCACCTCTAAAAAGGAGCTCTTGGGCTCCTCAAAAAATGGCTTTTCCTGGATTTTTCGGGGCCTGGAGCCGGATCGTTTTCCAGGCAGTGCCATCCCACATTCCCAGGCACCAGCAGCGCCCAAGGAGGAAATCCATTCTGGGTTCTTCCTTGGAGTTCCTTCATTTCCAGGGAATGCCCCACATTTCCAGCTTTTTTTTCTGCTGCCTTTAAGGTGGGTATTCACCAAAAAAAATGTGTTTTTCCTGCTGTCACCACCTGTGATTGTGGTTATTGAACAACTCTGGGAGCGACTGGAATATGGGATAAGAGGGAACGAGAGGAATGAAGTGAAAAAAAAACCAACCCCAACAAACCAAGTGAAAAGTCACTCATTTTAAAATCTCAGCGGAATGATCAGGCTTTGCAATGAATAAATAGAGGAGAGAGATTGGCTTGTTTTGCCTGTCAAGGGGTGGGATGAACAAAATATCCCACGCGTTTTCCCACACAGGAAAACACTTCTTTTGGCCACAGGTCCGAGACGACAAGGAATAAATCAGAAGCCTCCTGCAAATATATCTGAAGATAAAGCATTGCAATCCCCTTTTCTCAAGCCCTGGTGTAAACAATATCACAAAGAAAGCCATTAAAATGCAGGTTAATAATTTTTCTTGACGGAGACGTGGCCACGAAAGCAGGAAAATGAGGGAAATGTTTCAATGTTGTCTCTTAAATGGAGATTAGTCAAGGAAACAGAGTATTCCCCAGGGTGTTCCTGAAGGATCCAGTGAGCAGCCACTGGATGCTGGAAGCTCTGAAGGTTTCAGCCTGGAGAAGAGAAGGATCCAGGGAGAGCTTGGAGCAACTTCCAGAGCCTCAAGGGGCTCCAGGAGAGCAGCAGAGGGACTGGGGACAAGGGCTGGAGGGACAGGACACAGGGAATGGCTTCCCACTGGAAAAGGGGAGATTTGGGTGGGACATCGGGAAGGAATTCTTGTCTGTGAGGGTGTTGAGGGTCAGGGCCGGAATTCCCATTGAAGCTGTGGCCGCCCCATCCCTGGAAGTGTCCAAGGCCGAGTTGGAGCCAGCTGGGATAGCAGGAAGTATCAGAGGTGGAACTGGACAAGCTTTCAGTCCCTTCCCACCCAAATCATTCCAGGATTCCATGTCCCTCTCCTCTCACCTGTTGGTGTCCCGGGCCACGTCCTCATAGACACTCTGCACTCCGATCTCCAGCCTCGTGCAGCCGTAGGACAACATGTCACTGAGGTGCCTCTTCAGGCAGTAATCCGGCCTCGTCTCGATCGTTATCCCCACACACTTGGTCAGGCTCCGCTCAGAATACCTGGAAAAATCCAAACAGTCAAACAGGGAAGGTGTCACAGGGAGCCTCAGAAGGGCTCCCAGCATCTTCCAGGTGAGAGTTCCTACGTCACTCCCAGCTTAGAATTCCCTTCACCTCATGGCAGCACCTGGATGGAGTGACTCACAAACGCATTAACACAAGTCTGGGGGTTTGCTCTGCATGACAAAGAACTGGACTGCGGCAGCCCGGAGGCTGGACACAAGACGGACAAGGTTCTCCATGAAAAGTCCCATGAATCCCTTCCCTTTGGGAGCGACCGGTGCCTTCCCAACTTCACTGGAAGGGTCTAACGCCGAAATAAAACTCATTGTTTCCCTTTTTCCTCCTCCGCTGCCGTTTACCACCGGAGCTCTAACAAAGACCAATCACTCCAGGGAGTGGAAAAATGACAAATGGTGAGTTGGTGACCTGAGAGAGAGTAAAATAAATGGGAAAAGGGAACCCAAAGCAGCCTTTGACCCAAAGGAAACCATCGCTCCACGCAACCTCCGGCACCGCCAGCAAGGATTCCCCACTGAAATCACTTCCCTCCAGCACCTCTGCTGCGGGAGAAGGTGGCTGTGTAACGGGACTGCAGCACAGCAGGGAAGATTTACAGCAGGAAAAGGGAACTTCTGCTTTGGAAAGTGCAGAGACGATCTGGGTGAGTCTCAACCGAGGAGCATCAGTCTCGTTAACGGTTCCAACTGATGGCCTGGGTGTGGATATTAAATGTTGCCGAAAAGAGGACACCTTGAGTAAGAGAGGGATGTTCTGCCCAGCCCTGGCAGGATATTGCTCGCCAACATCACGAGGATGACTAAGTTCAGCTCATTATTAGGTGTCTCCAAAGATTCATCATCCCCATTCCCAGCTCTGCGGATGGCTGGAAACTTCTGGATCGAAATAAAGCTCCACTACCTCCCTCAGGACACGGTGGAGCAGAACTGCATCGCAAAAAAAACAACCAAAAAGCCCTAAAAAAACCCAGCAAAAAAAATCCAAGTGGGCTCAGACTCACTAAAAAAATAATAATATAAACTCACTTCAGACTGCTAAAATTTACATGAGGTATTTGGGGGACAGGCTGCAAGGGCCGTCAACAACAACGACAACAACAAAAGTGTCTTAAAAAGAAGAAAACAATAAAAAACACGTAAAACGTCTCCAAGTTTGTGGCTCAATAATCTTGACAGGCCAAGAGAACAATTGTTTCTCACGTCAGGGCAAAACACTGCCGAAGTGTGATTCATTAACAGGCTCCAAAACACCCACTTTGGAAGACGTGATTTGCAAGAATTACAGAGAAATTTGGGCTTAGAGGGGGGGGGAAATGACAGCAGGGTGATATTATTAACATTACCCTTGTAAAAAAAAGGGTAATATTAATATTATGCTCATTTTAACACCTCCAATCGGGGGGGGGGAAATCCTGGCAAAAATAATAATATCACCCCTCACACCCCCACAAAGTAAATTTACGGCCAGGATATAAAATGTTGGATTTAATGGGCACCGACAGACCCTAAAATGCAACAACTAACAAGGGCACCAACGGGATTTTTAATGGTGAAATTCTAAATTGCGTCGCCCAGTGCTCTGCTGGAAGGAGAAATGTGGCTCAAAAAGAACCAGAAAAGCCAAATAAAGGCGAAGTCCAAGCAGATAAAGCAACAAAAGCGGCATTTCCGAGGAGTGTGTGACAGCAAACCTTCCAGGGAAGGGGATTCTGGAAACATAACTCCGGCACTGCCTGGAAAATGGAGGAGGAAATGGACTTTTCTGCTGTTCTTTGTTCCAATTCCAAACTTGACACATTCATTTCTCCGATTGGCAAAAGGGGCAATTTCATTTCCTTTAAAACCAAACACCCCAGGGGAGAAATTTGAGGAGTTCGGAGGCCAAACCAGGAACATCGGGAAAAGCTTCTCCAGGTTTCCATAAGCTGCCGTTTTCCAGAAGGAATTCCCGAGCAGGGCCTGTCAGAGGTGAACTGATGGTCAGAGACCATCACCGCCCACTACCCCAGGTGGCTCCAAGCCCTGTCCAATGTGGACACTCCCAGGGATCCAGGGGCAGCCACAGCTTCTCTGGGAATTCCAGCCCAAACTCTCAACACCCTGCCAGGGAGCCAAGAATTCCTTCCCAATGTCCCAGCTCTCCCTGCCCTCTGGCAGTGGGAAGCCATTCCCTGTGTCCTGTCCCTCCAGTCCTTGTCCCCAGTCCCTCTCCCGCTCTCCTGGAGCCCCTTTAAGCTCTGGAGGTTGCTCCAAGCTCTCCCTGGATCCTTCCCTTCTCAAGTCTGGACATTCCCAGCTCTCCCAGCCTGGATCCAGAGCCTGACATTGGATCCATCCACAACCTAACTCCTCTCTGGGAAGGAGTTCCGGGAACAAGGGGGTTCCCTGGGAATCTCAAGACTCAGGGAAGGGTCTTCCTTCCCCTTTCCTGCCTTTTCCATCCCTAACTTCCATAAAAATCCCTCTAAAAGGATTCTAACCTGCATGTCCTTTACCCCAGGCTCCCAGAACGGTTTGGGTGGGAAGGCACCTTTAAGCTCCCCTTGTTCCCAAGCCCCGGCAATATCCACATTCCCATATTCCCGCGCTTACATCACCCCCGTACCTTTTCTTAGCACCATCTCCCATTTTTGTCGCCTTCGCTACCAAAAACAGCCTCGCAGCCGCCCCACACCTGCATCCAGACGGGATGTCATCTGCCTATTCCCATCCCATTTTCCCCTATTGATGCACTCAGGGATAATTTGGCCGCTGAATCACACGCAGAGCTCACGCCGCCGCCGCTCGGCTCCGGAACATTTTCTGGATATTTCGCTGTTTCCCGGAATAGAATCCCGCCCCGTTCCTAGAAAAAGCTCTGAATTTTCCCTCCAGACGTAGCCAGCTCGGCCGCAGCGCGCCACGGCACAGGGATTGATCCCTCGTTCCCGCTCTCCGGGAGGGATGGCTGCTGCTGCCAGCCCCCAGGAAGGGCTCTTGGAACACGAGATGGAACGCGAGGCCCCGAGGCAGAACCAACGGAACCCCGTCGGAAACCATCGGGGTCAATTCCAACCCTTTTCTGCTGGGCCTGTTTGGAAAATCCATGGAATGGGGTGACTTGTTGCCCTGGGGTCTGTTTTCATGTCCAACATCTCCCTGTACAGGCTCAGGGTTTTATCCATCTCACACTTCATTCCCCCAAATCCTGGTTATCCCGTTCGGGAGCTCATCACCGTAACGGACGTGATGGATTTGCCTGATCTTGGTCTTTAAAAAGAACAGGAATCCAGCCACGTATCCTGCAGGAATGGCACGCCCAGGAGGGTGGGAAGAGGGAATAGTCTTTATCCAAGTGGGCCAGCAAGCTGGAAAGCAAATTCCTCGAGCTCTGAGAGGAGTGGCTTCAGGATGAGGAACCTGGGATAGTGGAAGGTGTGGCTGCCCCATCCCTGGGAGTGTCCAAGGCCAGGTTGGATGAGGTTTGGAACAACCTGGGATAGTGGAAGGTGTCCCTGCCCAAGGAACAGGATGAGATTTAAGGCCCCTTCCAACCCAAACCATTCTGGGATTCCAGGACGCTCAAACACAAAAGGTTAAAACAACTTTAGTGCGGAACAAAAAAAGCAGAATTATTTCTAACTGAAGACCACGAGAGGAAAAGAGAGAAAACCCGGAGGAAATTGCATGAACCTGAGACGGAAACTCCACCCATGATCATGGAATCCCAGACCGGTTTGGGTGGGAAGGGACTTAAAGATCATCTCATCCCACCCCCTGCCACAGGCAGGGACACCTCCCACTATCCCAAGTGGCTCCAACCTGGTCTTGGACACTCCCAGGGATCCAGGGGCAGCCACAGCTTCTCTGGGAATTCCGGCCCAGACCCTCAACGCCCTCCCAGGCAGCCAGGAATTCCTTCCCAATGTCCCATCTCTCCCTGCCCTCTGGCAGTGGGAAGCCATTCCCTGTGTCCTGCCCCTCCAGCCCTTGGCCCCAGTCCCTCTCCCGCTCTCCTGGAGCCCCTGGAAGGGACTCCAAGCTCTCCCTGGATCCTTCTCCTCTCCAAGTGAACTCCAGCCCAGCTCTCCCAGCCTGGATCCATAGGAGATTAATTTTATCTTCTCCAGCACCAACAAACACTGTGGAGCATTTTCCTCCTTCCCTGGGATGAATTACCCGTCTTTTACTCCCCAGCAGTGCTGAGGATCCCTGCACATCACGAGAGGAGCAATCAGGAATCAAGACAAGTGACCAGCACGAGGTGACAGGGGGACAATTTGAGCACCAGAGTGACCTCAGAGGTGCTTGATGCAAATGAAAGAGCTGCTCAGCCACGCAAATGAGGCAAAAGAGAGACAGAGGAGCCTCAAGGTTTGCACAGACACAGACGTTGAAAAGCCAGTGATTACAAAACTGTCTGAAACAGGGAGAAGAAAAGGAAAGATAATCAATTTTAGCCACTGGAGAATATTTGACTGAACCGGCAGAGAAAGCTGGGACGTTAAACAGACCTTCAAATCAGAACCTGCCTCTTGAATAAACTCTTTCTTTTCTGGGTTTTTTTTTTTCCCTTTTTTTTTTTTTTTTTTTTTAAGATCAAAAAGGCACCTCCCAGACACGGGCCCTCAAATGCTCTCCTCACTCAGAATAAAAACAACCAGGCGCGAAACAACTCATTTACCAAAAGGCTCCACTCGCTCTCCATTAAACTCTGCTCTCCAGACAAAAGCCTTGTCGGCTCAGAGACCCGAAGATCAAAGACTCAATTATTTACAACCCTGCTACAGCAGTTTCCCAAGTCCCCGGTCGGGATGAGGGTGGCAGGAAGCCAGGCAGCTCGGAATGACTCGTCCCAGCACGCTGAGGGAAGAGGAGCTCTAAGAATGAAGCAGGTGGGGGTTTTCAAGACGTGACTTTCAAGCATTTTATCTGCTTTCCAGAGCACAGGGAGAGGACAAAGAAAAAAGGCACGAGAAGCAGGAGAAGCTCAAAGCACAGGAGGCTCAAACACCAAGGGCAGGAGGAGTTTAGGTGTTCCCACATAGAAAGAAGGGAAGGATCTAAAACAACTCATCCAACCCAACAGCCCCCAAAAACTTGCATCCACAGGGCATTCCAGCACTGCTTCACCCCTGGAAGTGTCCAAGGACAGGCTGGAGAGGGCTTGGAGCCACCTGGGATAGCGGAAGGTGTCCCTGCCCATGGAACGGGATGAACTTTAAGGTCCCTTCCCACCCAAACCGTTCCAGGATTCTGTGAATCAAACGCCAAAGAAAACCTTCTCAAAGGCAAAGGCAAACCTTCTCAAAGGCAAAGAGCAATTATGCAGCTGTTCACACTCCTGGATCGCCGTCGCTGCTGACGGATTATCCGACAGCACTGATTCCCATGAAATCTGGTGCTCCGGAGCCAAACGCGTCGCAGGGAGCGGCCACAGCTCAGCTGGGAAGGGGAAGGCACCGCTGCCCATCCACCCTCAGCCTAACCCCCCAAAAAAACCCCCAAACAAAGCCAAACCAACACACTTAGAAATCCCAGAATTATTTCAGTTGGAAAAGAGAGCTCCAAGAACCATCGAGTCCAACTTCCAAAGCCACCACTGAGCCGTGTCCCCAAGGGCCATATTCACAAGGATCTGAAATCCCTCAAGGGATGGGGAATCCACCCCTGCCCTGGGGAGTTCATTCCAGTGCCTGACAGCCCTTTCCATGTGAGAATTGTTCCCAATATCCCACCTGCCCCTCCCCTGTCCCAGCTGGAGGCCGTTCCCTCTCCTCCTGTCCCTTGTTCCCTGGGAGCAAAACCCGACCCACTCCCTGGCTTCCCCCTCCTGTCAGGGAGTTGTGGGGCGGGAAAAGGTCCCTCCTGATCCCTCTTTTCTCCGGGATGAGCTCCCTTCAGCTGCTCCTGCTGCTCCAGCCCCTTCCCAGCTCCGTTCCCTTCCCTGGACATGCTCCAGCCCCTCCGTGTCTCCCTTGTTGGGAGTGTCCCAGCCCTGTCCCGATCCCTGGAGGTGCCCCAGCAGTGCCAGCACAGGGGGACAATCCCTTCCCTGCTGCCACCCCAGGGCCGGGACAACTTGCCTTGGAAAAAGCGCTTGGAGCTCTGTGGAAAGAGGGAAGCATTGCGGGGCTGGGTGGGAATTTGAAGGAGTCCTGGGCAGGAGGTTTCTGCTCTGAACTCTGGGAACAGCAAAGACTGGGAACACCCAGCATCCCAAACCCTCGTGCCCTTGACTCCGGCTCAGCCCGGCTGTAACGCAATCACTCGTGTCCAGCACAGACTGTGACGTGCAGACCGGCGGAATTAGGACAAAAAAGCGACACTCCTGGTTCCTGAAGAGGAAACGGTTGATTTAACACCCAAATATCTCACGCTCCACGTCCTCGCCTACGACTTCGAACGACCTCCTTGCTCCTCGGCTCTGCTTCATGGCAAACCCCCGCCAGCTGTAATTAATCCCACTGTAAATCCACGTGTTTTTTTTCCTGCCAGTAAAACAAAGCAAGGTGGCATCTTATCCCAAAGTTCCACGTTTGACGACTGCCCGGAGCTGGCATTTCGGAAAGCTCCAACCCGACTTATTTGGCTTTACGCTGCTCCCTTTTTTTTTTATCGCAACGTTTCGGGGCTTTCTCGGCCGCCGCGGGGCACAACGGAGCGGTTTGGTTTCTTACCACCATCGGTTTCCCAAGGTTCAGCTTTCAAATACTGAGGAAAACCTCACAGAGTTAAAATACGGAGACATTTCTTGATTAAAAATCCCCTAAAAGCAGGTAAAATACAGGAAATTCTTGACTAAAAAACCCTTAGTTAGTTAAAATGCAGGCATTTCTTGACTGAAAAACCCTAGTTAAAATACAGATATTTCTTGACTAAAAACCCTCACAGTTAGTTGAAATACAGACATTTCTTGACTAGAAAAACCTTAGTTAGTTAAAATACAGCCAATTTCTTGACTAAAACTCCCTTACAATTAGTTAAAAGATATCCTTTTCTTGACTAAAAACCCCTTACAATTAGTTAAAATACAGCCTTTTCTTGACTAAAAAAACCTTAGTTAGTTAAAATATAGGCATTTCTTGACTAAAAACCCCTTACAATTAGTTGAAGTACAACCATTTCTTGATTAAAAAAACCCTCAGCTAGTTAAAATACAGGCATTTCTTGACTAAAAAGCCATTACAATTAGTTAAAATACAACCAGTTCTTGACTAAAAACCCTCAGTTAATTAAAATACAGACATTTCTTGACTAAAAACCCCTCACAGTTAGTTAAAATACAACCATTTCTTAACTAAAAAACCCCTAACAGTAGTTAAAATACAGCCATTTATTGACTAAAAAACTTTTATTAAAATACAGACGTTTCTTGGCTAAAAACCCCTTACAATTAGTTAAAATACAACCATTTCTTAACTAAAAAAACCCTCACAGTTATTTGAAATACAGCCATTTCTTGACCAGAAAAACCTTAGTTAGTTAAAATATAGGCACTTCTTGACTAAATAACCTCACAGTTAGTTTAAATATAGCCATTTCTTGACTAAAAAAACCCTTAAAATTAGTTAAAATACAACCAGTTCTTGACTAAAAAGCCTCACAGTGAGTTAAAATACAGCCATTTACTGACCAAAAACCCCTTACAATTAGTTAAAATACAACCATTTCTTAACTAAAAAACCTGTCAGTTAGTTAAAATACAACCATTTCTTGACTAGAAAAACAACCTTAAAGTTAGTTAAAATATAACCATCTCTTGACTAAAAAGCCTCACAGTCAGTTAAAATACAGCCATTTCTTGACTAAACCCCGCCTTAGAATTAGTTAAAATACAGCCTTTTCTTAACTAAAAAACCTTAGTTGTAACACAGTCATTTCTTGATTAAAACCACCTTAGAATTAGTTAAAATACAGCCATTTCTTGACTAAAAAACCTCAGTTAGTTAAACTACAGCTATTTCTTGACGAGAAAAACCTTAGTTAGTTAAAATGCAGACATTTCTTGACTAAAAACCCCTTACAATTGGTTAAAATACAACCATTTCTTAACTAAAAAACCCATCAGTTAGTTAAAATACAACAATTTCTTGACTTACAAACCCCTTAAAATAAGTTAAAATACAACCATTTCTTGACTAAAAAATCCCTCACAGTTAGTTAAAATACAGTAATTTCTTGACTAAAAACCCCTTAGTTAAAATACAACCATTTCTTAACTAAAAAACCCCTTAATTAGTTAAAATACAACCACTTCTTGACTAAAAAAACCTTAGTTATAACACAGCCATTTCTTGACTAAAACCGCCTCAAAATTAGTTAAAACACGGCCATTCCTTGGCTAAAAAAACCCCTCACAGCTAGTTAAAACACAGCCATTTCTTGCCTAAAACACAGTTTTCCCCGTTCCGACGAAGTGACAGTATTTCTGCCTGCTTAAAAGATAAGGGAGAACAATTTATTTCCCACCCCCCGCTTCGCCCTCGTGAAATGCCACCCAGAGATAAAAGTCGCACGCAGGCAATTCTGCTGCCTCCCGCTGCGCCGCCGTGGCGTTCGAAACCCACAGCGGGATCCGAGTGGGAAAAGCGCCTTTTTTTTTTCCCCAGGCAAAGAAACCCTAAAAAAAAAAAAAAACAAACCAAACAACGCGCCGGTTTTCTGTCCTTTCTTAATTTGTTTACCACGTCTGAACCCCGAGGAGTTGGGCTCGGAATTGGGGCTCGAAAACCCTTCCCCGGGAGAGGCGCCGGCACGAGCGCTGTCAGGAGGCGCTTCCGGGCCTCATCGAGGCGGGGGCTGTTCTGCAAGGGCTAATTAACAGCCCGGTTTTAACGATGGAGGGGGTTTGGTGGCTGGGGTTTGGTAGCTGGGGTGGGGGGCTGCAGGGGTGGTTTCTGTTGGAAGCTGCCAGAAGCTTCTCCCCTGTCCCGTGGAGCCAATTCCAGCTGCTCCAGGACAGGCTTCCAAGGCCAAGCCCATCAGGAGCGATGGTTAATGCCTTTGGGATGACGTATTTAGGAACAGAAGGTTGTGGCGCAGGAGGAATTCCAGCCGGGGAAGAGCGGAGAGGGAACATGGGAATAACAAGGTAGACCCCAAGGTCGGTGCAGGAGGGGCAGGAGGAGCTCCAGAGCCGGAGCTGAGGCCCTGCAGCCCCTGGGGGAGCATCGGGGNCTGGAGAGGTCCATCCAGGAATGTCTCGTACAGGATGGACTCACACTGGAGAGGTCCATCCAGGAATGTCTCGTACAGGATGGACTCACACTGGAGAGGTCCATCCAGGAATGTCTCGTACAGGATGGACTCACACTGGAGAGGTCCATCCAGGAATGTCTCGTACAGGATGGACTCACACTGGAGAGGTCCATCCAGGAATGTCTCGTACAGGATGGACTCACACTGGAGAGGTCCATCCAGGAATGTCTCGTACAGGATGGACTCACACTGGAGAGGTCCATCCAGGAATGTCTCGTACAGGATGGACTCACACTGGAGAGGTCCATCCAGGAATGTCTCGTACAGGATGGACTCACACTGGAGAGGTCCATCCAGGAATGTCTCGTACAGGATGGACTCACACTGGAGAGGTCCATCCAGGAATGTCTCGTACAGGATGGACTCACACTGGAGAGGTCCATCCAGGAATGTCTCGTACAGGATGGACTCACACTGGAGAGGTCCATCCAGGAATGTCTCGTACAGGATGGACTCACACTGGAGAGGTCCATCCAGGAATGTCTCGTACAGGATGGACTCACACTGGAGAGGTCCATCCAGGAATGTCTCGTACAGGATGGACTCACACTGGAGAGGTCCATAAAGGACTGTGTCTCGTGGGAGGGACCCCATGGGAGCAGGGAAGGACTCCAACTCCTCTCCCTGAGCAGCAGCAGCAACAAGAACTGCCCGTGACCCCCAATTCCCATCCCCCTGCACCACCGGGGGGGAGGAGGGAGGACGTGGAAGGAAAGACGGGTGGGGGGAAAGTGTTTTTAAGATTATTTCACTTCTCACTCTTTGGCTCTGATCCTGTCAGCAATAAATTGAAGTAATATCCCCACTTTTGAGTCTGTTTTGCTCATGATCAGTCACTGACCTCTCCCAGCTCTTATCCCACGGATCCTTCCCTGGTTTTTTCTCTCTCCTCTGTCCACTTGCAGAGGAAGAGCAAGAAAGTGGCTTTAGTGGGGACCTGTCACCCAGCCAGGGCCAACCCACTACAAATGACAAAGGAGGGAACGACGTTGATCAGGGTGGGAGGGTTGGTTGGGTTTATTTTTCTCTCATTTTCTCTCATTTAAATCATTTTATATCCCAGCCAGCGCTGACAGAGGACCTCTGGCCAAGGAGGTCGGAGCGCTGCTGGAGGGATCCTGCCATTCCTGCCAGCCCGAGACCCACAATTACCCCGAAAAGCCATAATCACTGCCAAAAAAAAACAACCCAGGACCACTGAACAGAAAGCCCTGACAAGACCTTCTAAAGCTGCCAGCTCGTTTTTCCGAGCTCCCATCCATGAAGTTCAAGGCAAAGGCAACACAGGGAATTTATCTGTGTGGGTTTTTGTTTTTTTTTCCCCAGCTACAAATTATCAGCAAGATGTTAAGTGCAAACACCAGGAGGAACGAACACGTGCTGGAGGGAAACATTTCAAACAAGAGAAAACGACGTTCTTTTTTTAACCTGCCTCCGTAAAAACTAGAGGTTTAGAAGGGGGAAAGAAAAAAAAAGCTAAAACAAGGGTAATTTGGGCAAAACAGGGCTTGTCTCCTCCTCCCTCTGCCCTTCTTAAACCCGGCCCAGCGAGCAGGGCCTAATTATAGTCTTGAACACCAAAGGATTTGCGTTTTTCCCACCCCAGGAGCAGCAACACGTGGTCCCAACGTCCTCACACGGAAGCTCAGGGAGACCCAAGCATGGAGTTGGACCTGTGGGTCCCTCCCAGCTCAGGATATTCCATGATTTCATGATCCACTGCCTTCAGACTGGAACTGGAGCATCCATAAAAACTGGGCTGGAGGTTGGAACAAGGGATCTGAAAGCTCCAGGATCATGAACGTTGTCCTGGGCAAGTCCAAAGGTGTGTTTATCCCAGTATTCCATCCCCCCCTCCCCGAGGCTGGTGCTGATGCTTAGACTACAGCAGTGGGATTTTCCTGGGACCTTCCTGTCCAGGGACTCCCTGAGCCAGAAGGGATGCCATTGGCGGTACTGGGAGGTGCCTTGGCAGCTCTCAGTGGATATTTTTCCTACACTGAACCGCACAAAAGTGATTCCTTTGTTTTTAATTCCCACTTCACCCGACACCCCTCCTTCCTGTGACATAAATACACATTTCTCCTTTTTTTTTTTTTTTTTCAATCCGCCCAGGACTCCATAAATCCCTATTATTCTATTACTCCATATGTTTCTATTCCTAAATCTCTCAAATACCTCCTCCCTGGATCCACAGCATCATTTTCCTCCTCCCTCCCCTTTTATTTTCCAAGGAAGAACCGAGCGCAGGTTCCAGCCGCGAAGGCGCTGCCGAATGATGCGGCAGCACAACGCCACCTCCCACTTTGCTCCCCGTTCCCTTCATTAGAATTCCTCACACTGAGCTGCTTTTCGAACTAATCCCGAGCACCCAGCCCGTGTTCTTCTCACAGTTATCAACTGCAACTTAAAAACCTCATTTCTGAGCGGCATCAGCCGGCCTGGAGCCCGTCGTTCCGCGGGAAAACAAGGGAAAAATCTTATGTGGATGGCTTTCTATCAACACTGGTTTCCTCCTGCCCCCTTGATTAGAGGTCACAATAACCTGTTCCAGCACAGGTTCCTCTGGGACACCTCTAACGACTCTCCTCCGCTGTGTTAATTGATCACTTATTCCTTTTCCTAATATCTTCCCATTATTCCTCCATGCGGCTATTCCCACGCCGCGGCGAAAGGCGGTTTTTAGAAATCCAGGCAAAGTTCGGAATATTTGTCAAAGGCTTCAGAGGAAACCACAATGTGTCATGGGGAGCAGCCCATTCCATGTAGCCAGAGGAAAGGAATCCATCTTCCATCCGACGGAAACGAGTTTTTATGGAAACGAGAACCTCGATCTGCATAAAGGGGGAGGTGCTTTGGGGTTTTGGGCAGCTAAAGAAAGCTGCCAAAAACACTTATCCTAATAAATACGACACATCAGCAAAAGCCCAAGCTTTGCCAAGATTCCCAAAGGGAAAAAAAAAAAAGGGGCATGAAGTGGCTGGAAAATGTCCCGTGCTCAACCTGTCAATGAGGAGTTGCACACAATTCCCTTCTTCACGAGCCAGACACTTCAAATTTCGGATTAATTTTTTCAGTGGGAAAAAAAGAAAAGCAATTATTCATCTTCCGTGGAAGAACACACCTTCCTGGTCATTCCACACCTTTCTGGTCATTCCAGCCCGGGTTTTGTGCAGCCAAAGACAAAGGGATGGAGGATGGAAGGACAGTCATTCCCAAACTCCTGCCCTTGCTCCCAGGATGCTCCTACGGACTTTCTGTCTCTTTTAATTACCACTGATTGCATTTGACAACGACAATCAAAGGGAAGGAGCCAGGAATGTCGTCCTGGAGGACGTGAGGAAGGGACAAAGAAGGAAGAAGAGGGTTGGATCAGGGAAGTTTGAAGGTGCTGTGAAGCTCTGCCCAAACTACAGCTCCTCTCCTCCTTAAAATCACGGAATCGTGACCTTGTTCAGGTGGGAGAAGCCCTCTCAAGATCATCAAGTCCAACTGCCAAGTCCACCCCTAAACCCTCTCCCATAGGATTTTTCCCTACTTCAGCCCTCCCAGGCCACCAAACCCACACTGAAGCAGGGAAAAATCCCATGGGAGAGGGTTCTCAGCCCCAAGGAGAATTGTTTTCAAAACCATCTGTCAGTTTCTGGTGCAGAGGAAAAGCCTGGGGGGGAAAAAAGAAAATAAGGATGCTCAGCACAAGGAGAGAAAACTGGAGACACCAGAAGCTCTGATGTTCTGCAAGGAATCAAACGTATTTCCCAATAACAGTCTGGGAATTTCAGAGAACTGCAGAAGCTCAGGATGGTTTGGATTGGAAGGGATCCTGAACATCATCCAGTTCTAACCCTGACATCTCCCACTATCCCAGGTTGCTCCAAGGGAATCCAACCACGCCTTGGACACTCCCAGGGATCCAGGGGCAGCCACAGCTTCTCTGGCAACCTGTGCCAGGGCCTCCCCACCCACAGAGAAGAGCAATCCAAGGAGGAATTTCTGCCCAGTAATCCAGGGCTAACACTAAACAGAATCTCTCTGCTTCACCGAGCAACATAAAACCTAAAAAAAAAAAAAAAAACCCGCAGTTTTCAGTCCCGTTTCAGCTGTTCCTTCTGCGGATTCCAGCACAATTTTATTTGACCTTTAGTTGAATTCCACCTCTGCCAGGAAATCGATCTCGGCTCTTCCCAGAGGGCAGGTTTTACTCTCCATCCCCTTCTCTCTCTGTCCAAGTGTAAGGAAGCAGATCATACATCCCAGGGACAACAGGCCGTGTCACCCCCCCAGCGACACCCCGAGAGTATCAGCTCCTCAACCTGCTCCGGACAGCGCGGAATGAAGACCGGAATAAAACTTCCAGCAGGAGATGCCCAAGATCCGCCCTTGATTTCTGCCAGCTTTGCCGTGCAATTACTTCAGGAAAACTCGGAAAGAACAACAATTTCCCCGTCTGCTGCCAAATCAATAGGATCAACCATTAGGTCGTAATTATAGAGGCAGTTTGACCAGGGAATTGTCAATATGGAGCTGGGAGACGCGGAAGGGGGGGAAAAAAAAATCCTCATGCCTAAAACTGGGAGAGAAAAGACGCAGCGGCCTCTTTTATTAAATCTAAACCGAAACTCGAGTTTTTCCCGCTCCACTTGATGAGAGAGACAAAACCAGGGGAGACTGACACGAACTTGGAAAAAACAGAGCTCCAATTTCACCGTTCCAGGCCCCGATATTGACTCCCTGTGGCCTAAGGAAAGCTGCGTATTCCCAGTAACAACCACTCCTTAGCTGATATTGAGGGAAACAGCTCTGAAAACTCCAAAGCTGCACACTGTCCAGCTTCACCCTTCCTGCATCCACTTATTAAACAGGATCCAGCTCATCCCCATCAGACTCGGAGATCAAACCACTTAACTCGAGGAAGGAAAACAGCCCGACTCGCTGCTCTGAGGAGACGAGGGGATTGCAGCAATAAAATTATAAGGAGAGCTAATAAAAAGCAGCCGTCAGCCCGAAGTGCCGGTGCAAAGCTGTGGTTTGGCTGAGCCTGGTTCTCCCGCTGAAGCAAACCCCTCACCAGCAAAGCTGCGACGTCGTCGCTCCCGAAAAAGGGGCTCAAAAACCACGTGGGGTTTTGTTTTCTCCTCAGCTGGAAAAAACACACGTGTAGGTTCCCTGCAGGAGCTCCAGGAACCGGCGGTGCCACTTCCCCAGCTCCGTTTGCTGCCTGTGGGTGCTCCAAAGGTGCCAAGAGCTGCTCATCCCAGCCCCGGGGCTTGGAGCGACCTTGGATAGGGGAAGGTGTCCCTGCCCTTCCAACCCAAACCATGCTGGGATTCTGGGGTCACGCTCAACTTTTAGTGGTGGTTGGTTCACTGTTTGGAAAATTATTTCCGATTTTAGGTGCTACAGTAGCTTAAAACTGGATCTTCCCTAAGCACGGACAGCCCTGGCAGCTCCAGGGAGGATGGGCTGCATCCAAGGAGCAGGTTCCTGGAATGGGGTGAAGTCAAATGTTCTTTGTCACGGCTACAACCCCCCATGAATGGCACAACATGAACCCTGGGGGCAGCTCTGGGACACTCAGACAAGACATGTTGAGGGGCTAGAGCGCATGCAGGGAAGGGAACAGAGCAGCAGGAGCAGCTGAGGGAGCTGGGGGGACTCATCCCGGAGAAAAGAGGGATCAGGAGGGACCTTTTCCTGCCCCATAACTCCCTGACAGGAGGGGGGAGCTGAAGCGGGGGTCAGGCTCTGCTCCCAGGGAACAAGGGACAGGAGGAGAGGGAACAGCCTCAAGCTGTGCCAGGGGAGGGTTTGGTTGGATATTGGGAACAATTCCCGCATGGAAAGGGCGGTCAGGCACTGGAATGAACTTCCCAGGGCAGGGGTGGAGTCGCCATCCCTGGAAGTGTTCGACAAAGGTGTGGATGCGGCACCTGGGGACACGGGTCAGTGGTGAACATGGGGGTGGTGCTGGCTGATGGTTGGACTGGATGATCTTAAAGGTCCTTTCCAAACTTAATTATTCCATGATTCTGTGGTCTGGAAAGGAGAATGGAACCAAAGCCCAGCACTGGCAGAAACAGGAGTATCTTGGATAAAGCTGAGCTGCAGGAAGAACCGGCACAAGCTCAGGGAGTCAGGGACAAAGAAAGAAACACCTCCTGTTCCAGCCCACAGCAGAGTCAGGACTCCTGGTGTGGGATCAGATGGATGCAAAGACCCACACTGAGCTGGGCTTAGTCAGAGGGACACAGAGCCTGCAGGAGCTGGATCCCTCTCCATGGATTTCACCCCCGACATCAGGCACCCAGCTCGCACAGGGACATCAGAACTGAGCTGTCTTAACCCACGAGCCAAACCCACATGCCACCTCAGGTCTGCCCGAGGAAGAGGGGATGTTCTTTATATCCAAGGAACAAAGGTCCTTCCCACTAAAACTAGAATTAGAAGCGGCACAAGAACTATTTCAGGAGCTGAACCGGGCAAAGGCCTCGGAGAACAAGGGGAAAAAAATAAGGAAGTAATTGTACAACCCAAGGCCCAGACAGAGGGTGGGCAAATCAAGGCTGCACAAACACTTCCCAGCTCTGCCAAGCTCCCAGCTTTGGAGGATCCAGCTTCCCAAGGCGAGGGGCCACGAGGAGGCCCCGACTGCCAGAGCACATCTGCTGCCACAGAGACGTATCTCACGAGCAAACAGCCCCTGCCCCGCCTGGCACAGCGCTCCCGAAAGCGCCAGCAAAACCACTCCCTGGCAGAAGAATGGAAATTAAACCTGCCTTTTTTTTTTTTCCCCCTTTTCCATGCCTGTTGCACCCACCATGCCGCCAGAAAATGAGTTTTTCTTCCGAATCAATTTAGCGCTGTTGAGAGAGGCAGAGGAGCCGAGTTTTTACACCGTCAGTGAGCCAAGCACAGCACAGCTGAGGGAACCATAAAACACATCTCCCCCCTCTCACCAGCTCGTTGCAATTTGGGCTGCAGAGCAAGCTCTGCTGAAAGGAGGAGAAAAAAGAAAAAAAGGGGAGCGTGGGGTCCCCACACGCTGGCTCTCCAGGGCGTGGGAATGTCGGTCTACAACCGGCTGCTCAAGGAAACCACGGAGAGTCGAGCTTGGAAAATGGGAATCCGCCAGCAGCCGCTGCCCGTGACGCGCCGGACGGCGCGAAATGGCGAGGAAAATGAAGCCAGGGAGCTCATTTAGGCACAGCACACTTAATTTGGGACGTCACCTGCGGACCACTGGAACCGCAGCGTAATCGGGCCGGGTTTGCGCTAACGGGTGAGCGAGGAATAACAAAGCTCCGTGTGCGACTCCCGATCCCAGCTGGGATCCCGCCCCACCCCACGAACGCTTCAGTGCGGGTCAGCGGAGAACCTGTTATTCCTGCCCGATGACACCGGCCCAGCGGCGGAGGGGAGAGAAGAATTCCCCTCGGCAGGTGTTCAGCTGCAATTTGCTGCAAATGTTCCGGGCGGGGGGCAGGGGGAAAAACAGGGCAGGGAAATTCATTATTTAGGCTTTGACAAGGGCACGACCGCTAAGACCATCAGCCTTTTTCCATCGGCTTGGCGTAAAACACGGCCCCGTGTCGTTTATAAATGTTGTTAAATTCGGTGTAGCCGCAGCTCCTGCTGTGAATAAACACTGACACCTCGTTAATCCTCGGCGGGGTGGGGGGGAAAAGAGATTTGGTTCCAGCTCTGCCCTAAAAAAACCTGAAGTCACCACTATCAAATGCCCCAGAAATGCGTAGGAATGGTTTCCTCATCCCCATCTTCCCCAGCTCGTGTTTAACCCCAATTATTTCACGTGCAGGAGAAAGAGTAATCGGACAGATAACCGGAGGAAAAAATCCCATTCCGGAGCTGCAGGAGGGGAAAAAAGGATGAACCATAAGGAGATTAGGATCTGCTGAAATGACTTTCCCTGAGATATCTCCCCAAATAACAGAAGTCACAGCAGATAAAAGTTGGTTCTCCGCAAGAAAAGCAGCAAAGCAGAAGTAATGGGATGGCAGCAAAGGGCTAAAATTCCTCACGTTCTGCAAGGCTTATCCCTACTGGAGGCATTTAGGGATAAACACTCCGCAACAAACAGGTTTTAATGGCAAAGATGGAATGGTTTGTGTGGGAAAGGACCTTAAAGACCATCCAGTTCCAACTCCCTGCCATGGGCAGGGAAACCTCCCACTATCCCAGGTGGCTCCAACCTGGTCTTGGACACTTCCAGGGATCCAGGGGCAGCCACAGTTTCAATGGGAATTCCATTACAGACCCTCAACACCCTGCCAGACAGGAATTCCTTCCCAATGTCCCATCTCTCCCTGCCCTCTGGCAGTGGGAAGCCATTCCCTGTGTCCTGTCCCTGCATCCCTTTCCCCAGTCCCTCTCCCGCTCTCCTGGAGCCCCTTTAAGCTCTGGACGGGGCTCCAAGCTCTCCCTGGATCCTTGTCTTCTCAAGTCTGGACATTCCCAGCTCTCCCAGCCTGGATCCAGAGCCTGACATTGGATCCATCCACAGCCCAACTCCTCTGTGGGAAGGAGTTCAGGGAACAAGGGGGTTTAGTCTGAATCTTATGATTGAGTGAAGGGTCTCTCTTCCCTTTTCTCCCCTTTTATATCCCCAGCTTCCATAAAAATCACTCTGAATGGATTCTAACCTGATCACGGAATCATGGAATAGTTTGGGTGGTAAAGCACCTCAAAGCTCCCACCCCCTGCCACGGGCAGGGACACCTCCCACTATCCCAGGTGGCTCCAGGCCCCGTCCAACCCGACCTTGGGCACTTCCAGGGATGAGGCTCCCCACCCTGTGCCAGGCTCTCCCCACGTGGCTCCTGCACCGCGGACGAGTCTCATCCAAAGCCGGAAACAAAGAGAACCCGCTTTTCCAGCCCATTAGGAGCTGGGCTCCAAATTTCTGGGAACAAAAGGGAATTTGAGGCGGAATCTCTGCTGTAAAAGACCTGGCACTAAAACAGGAGCCAGTTATCTCCTGCCTGGCACGGAGGAATCTCATCCCAGCCAGATGTCCGCAGGGATTTGACAGACGAGCCCTGACGGATTCAGCCACAGCAATTTGCAATGTTGCTGCCTCCTGCTATTCCCTTCCTTCCTTCCTTGCCAGGAGCTGCCGTGGTCACAGGAGGGGATGTGGAACCAGAGAGCCCCCCCATCCCTGTGCCACCCAAATTCCCGCTGGAATCGGAATGTAAGCCACCAATTAGAGCTGGAGCTGGAAGGGCTTCAAGAGCCTCCCTGTCACTGCACCTCCTCATTAGGGCACATCCAGGGGTGAGCTGTGACCACAAAACCCTGGCAATTTGCAGCACGGCAACTTCCCACAGCCAGGGAAGGAATTTGCCTTCCCAAAAATCGCTCTCCCGCCCAGATTCCATTAATCTGGCACAGGGGGAGCTCCAGCAGCCAAAGGGTGGATGGGGATGTTCAGCTGCCTGCTCTGGAAGGGGTGGCCTCAAGCAGAGGGTCCAGGTAGATCATAGAATCAAAGAATCACAGAATCATAGAATCATAGAACCAAGGGGGTTGGAAAAGAGCTCCGAGGTCACCGAGTCCAACCCTCACTCCAACCCCGCCGTGGTTCCCAGCCCATGGCACTGATGCCACATCCAGTGTCACCTGAAACACCTCCAGGGACAGTGAATCCACCCCCTCCCTGGGCAGCCCATTACAGGGAGAAAATTCCTTCCTCATATCCAACCCAACCCTGCCCTGGCACAGCTGGAGGCCGAGCCCTCTTGTCCTGCTGCTGGTTCCTGGGAGCAGAGCCCCATCCCCGCCCCGGCTCTCCCCTCCTATCAGGGACTTGGAGAGAGGGATGAGGTCTCCCCTGAGCCTCCTCCTCTCCAGGCTGAGCCCCCCCAGCTCCCTCAGCCTCTCCCCATGGGAATTGTGCTCCAGTCCCTTCCCCAGCCTCGCTGCTCTTCCCTGGAGCTGCTGCAGCCCCTCCATGTCCTTGCTGAGCTGAGGGCCCAGAGCTGGGCACAGATGAGAGGAGAGCAGTGACCTCCCCGGTGTCCCCAGCGTGACTCACTGCAGAGGCTGAGTCAAACCCAGGTTATTTATGCTTGGAGTCTCAATCAGTCCTCAGAAAGCACAATTAAGGGACATCAGTGAAACGAGCAGCCGTGTGTCAATGGACCCCTGGACTTAGGGTACAGTCTCTTCCTTGCCTGGACCAGCCACGAGGTCAAACAGGTTTGCTGTGACCTGCCTCCTGAAGATTTCCTTGTCACACGCATCTGAGACGCAGGCAGGGAGCCAGGGGCAGGCACAGTGTGCTCACTTGTGACCCCACGTAACTTCACTGAGGGTCTCTGTGTCCTCAAAGTCGAGCCAACAGGCTAAATCCTGGTTATTTTACAGCACCAGCTGTTGAAAAAAAAATGTAATTTTTCCCTGCAGAAACCTCCACAAAAGACCTCAAACCTTATTCGGGCAAATTAAAGCAGTTCAGGAAAAGTGATCCCCAGCTGGGTTTCGAAAGGCCTCAGGAGCTCCACATCCCAATGCACAACAATTCAGGTTCCAACAACGTTACCTCCTTCTTACTTTGCCACATCTAACCTAATCAAGCATCAGACAACTTATCAGCCTGTTAAAATTAAAAATTAAAAGCAATTTAGATGCATTCTTAGACACTGAAATCACAGAAACCATGGAACGGTTTGAGTGGGAAGGGACCTTAAAGATCATCCAGTTCCAACTCCCTGCCATGGGCAGGGACACCTCCCACTATCCCAGGTGGCTCCAAGGGAATCCAACCCAGCCTTGGACACTCCCAGGGATCCAGGGGCAGCCACAGCTTCAATGGGAATTCCAGCCCAGACCCTCAACAACCTCCCAGACAGGAATTCCTTCCAATGTCCCATCTCTCCCTGCCCTCTGGCAGTGGGAAGCCATTCCCTGTGTTCTGTCCCTGCATCCCTTGTCCCCAGTCCCTCTCCAGCTCTCCTGGAGCCCCTGGAGGCTCTGGAAGTTGCTCCAAGCTCTCCCTGGAGCTCAGTGTTTTTGCTTTAATTCCTTGGAGTCACATCCCACAGGATTTATCTGCTGAGAAACCGGGAACTCCAGACTGGAGCCATCCCAGCTCCATGGAATCACCAAATCCTGGAATGGTTTGGGTTGGAAAGGACCTTAAAGCTCATTCATTCCCACCCCCTGCCATGGGCAGGGAAACCTCCTGTTATCCCAGGTGGCTCCAAGGGAATCCAGCCTTGCCTTGGATGCTCCCAGGGATCCAGGGGCAGCCACAGCTTCTCTGGGAAAGCTGTGCCAGGGCCTCCCCACCCTCCCAGCCAGGAATTTCTTCCTAATCTCTAATTTAAACCTACTCTATTTCAGTTTGAAGCCATTCCCTGCGTCCCGTCCCCCCAGCCCTTGTTCCAAGTCCCTCTCCAGCTCTCCTGGAGCCCCTTTGGACACCGGAAGGCGCTCCAAGCTCTCCCTGGATCCTTCCCTTCTCCAGGTGAACAGCCCCAGCTCTCCCAGCCCGGCTCCCGAGATCTCCACCAACGGCGTGACGCCGCAGCCCCAGGAGCCGCAGGGACGCACGGGGACGCACATCCTGGAGGGACCCTTCCTGCCACCCGCCTTTCCCAGCACAGCCAAGCTCTCCTTGAGGCTCCTTCCCTCATTAACAGTCAGCTCCTGGCCCTGGCAGGTGCTCAGCCCCGGGAGCCGAGCGTGAGTCACGGCGGCAGCTCGGCTCGATGTGCCCAGCACCTCCAGTGACTCACGGGTCAGGTGAGAGGAGCAAACTGCCAGGGAGCAGCAATTCCCACTCCCATGTGCCTTTTACACCCTCCTGCCTGATTGTCCTCAGCCAAGGCAGCTGCAATCAAGCCAGCGCTTCCGTCTGATAGGAGCAAGGCTCCCGGAGAAAGACGGATTTCTCCGGCATGCAGCAGGGAAAAAAAAAAAAAGGTGTCGCACGGTTGATTCTTCAGCTGTAATTGCAAAAAAAACCTCCTCCTGAAGAAGGGAAGCTTATCAGCAAGTCCACAACCTGGCTTGTTAGGCATCCAGAAGGGCCCAGAAATCTCCTAAGTGCTGCTCTCAGCTGAGGAAAATTAAAACTTCTCAGTCATGTTTGCAAACCCTCTCCAAAACAAAGATCCCCTCTGGCTCCGCAATCCTTCACTCGTTCCTCGGCCAACTTATTTCTCAGGCAAAGCACCTCAAGCAAAGACTTCTGTCTGAATACTCTTAAATGTTTATTACCCCAAGAGGGAGGTGCAGAAATATTAAAGACCTTTCTCAGGGAATTCATTTCCTTCCTTCGCTCACGACAGCCTCTACAAAAGCCTCGAATTTTCCCCGATCATCCTTTCAAAAATCCCACTTTTTGTGGGTGAACTCATGCATTTATCTGCAGGAAAGACTGAGGGCAACTCAGAATACCAGCTGGAGTCCAAGGGCCACCACGGTCCAAGGATTTATGTCTTTATCCAGACTCGCAGTGCCCGTTCCTGGTGAGGAACAGGACCGACCTCCACGACAGGCTCCGGCTGGAACCGCACGGAATCACATCCTTTTTATCAGATTAGCTGGGACCAGAAGCCACAGTGGGCTGACCAAGACAAAGTGTTATAAGAAGAAAATTGAGAATTACGTCAAGAGGAGGATGTCAGATGGATGAGTCCCTTCAGAGCGGCTCGGTTCAGACCCCGCAGGTCAGGGTGCCGCTGTCACCGGAAAGGCAGCCCTGGACACGGAGCAGAGCCCGAGTTCAGGACAAAGAACAGAACTTACTGGCCAAAAGGGGAAAAAATAACGGACAGAAAGGCAAAAACTGTGGTCAGAGTTGGGCGGATTCGGGCTGTGAGCAGCTTGGGATAGTGCGAGGTGTCCCTGCCCCCGGAACGGGATGAGCTTTAAGTTCCCTTCCAAACCCAAACCATCCTGGATTCCAGGGTTCTCTCACAACATCTAAAGTTAAACAAGGATTTGCACGAGGAAGAAAAACATCCAGGCTCCCAGAATCCCATTAAAAATAAGGGGTGAGAGAGCCCAGTCCCCAGGCTACCGCAGAACGCACACTATAAAATGCATCATATAAAACCCGTAAAATCCCGGCCCTGGTTCCTCATCCCTCACGGTCTCTGCTGATGGAAGGAGCGAGGGAGATGAATCCTCACACACCAAGAGAAATAAATCCAACCCTGAATGCCTCTTCCAAGTGTCACTGACTGCCTCAAAACAATGCTGCAGTGACACAGTTACAAGAGCCGAACTCAAGAAGGGCTGATTCATCTGAAGCCCATTTTCTCGCCTCTGGAATATTTGGGAAGCGCGACTTGAGTTAACTCCCACATAACTCCATTTACCGAGCATTTAAAGGGAGTTTTTATGTTAAAAATATAAGCCTTTATTTATCTGCTGCGAGGGCCCACACGCTGTCAGGGGCAGGTTTTGTCACGCTCCCGTGTGCTCTGACTTCAGAGTCACTTTGGGTTGGCAGCACTTCAGACTCCCCGGTCACACGTAAACAGATTATTAATCTTATTAATCCGCGGAGCAAAGGCCGGGGCTACTTCAAAAAAAATTATTTTAGGCCCAAGAAAATGAGCTGGACGCCTGCAGCAGCGAAAAGATAAATAAAAAAGATGGACTAACCACGTCCTGAATCACAGCATTAATTCGGGCAGACGACCTTGCAGCCACCACGTCCCTCTCCCCGCACGTGCCCCTTCAGTGCTCACTGAAGGCCAGGGCACCGGAGCAAAGGGAAAGCAATTCTTTTTCCCAACCTGTTCATTTTATCTCGGTAAAAAAACCACCTGGGAAGAAGCAGCAGCAGAGTGCTTTTTGTTTGGCCTTTTGAGCGAGACGGAGAGGAAAAAGCGAAGGAGAGAACCAGCAGAAGCGTTTGCTGCCCTCCAGAGGAAAACGGAAAACCATGTTATGGCTTTAAAACACAAAGGCAGGACGTGAAGGACTGGCCCTGCTCGCTTCTAAAATCACTCTTTTTTTTGGGGGGGGGTGGATAATGGTATCAAGGAAAACCCACTGCGCTGAACAACGACAAGGCAGCAAAGCAGGGACTCTCCCCCAAGTTTTAACAGCTCCAAAGGGCCAAACCCCTCACTTTTCTCCTCAGAAATGCACTGGAAAGTTGCGCATTTACCGACGGGGACGCACAGAAATAAAGCAGCCTCTGATTTTCAGCTTCTCAGCGGCTGTAAAACCAGAAAGAGCATCTCCCTGTCACTCCAAAATGCTGCATTTGAGACTGCAAGGGGCTCGGAGCTCTGACGCTCTCCGGGGTGAGTCATTCCTTACGGGAGCTGACGTCTGGCCTCCCTCAAAAGGCAGGAGCGGCTCCCCTTTCCCAGCTCCAGGAAATAAATCCCATGGCAATGGCATTCGTCACGACTCCCCCAGCGAGGTGACGAGGCAGAAAAGGCACAAGCCCACAAGGAATGCCAAGGAATCAGAAGGGAGCTGAGCGATTCCCCCGCCTGAGGAAACGGAGAGACCGGGGCAAGGGAAGGGGGGGGGTCTTGTCTTCTGCAGGGCTCTAAATATTCTGTGCCTAAAATCATAGTTGGATAAACACTCCCTTTAAAAAATAAAAAAATTAAATAAATCAATCATTCTCTTCGGGATTTTCTGCTCTTGCACCGATCTGAAACAATTCCCCGAAGGAAAAGCCGAGGTTCTTACCTGACAGCCTCCGCCACGTTGTTGGAGGTGTGACCCGACAAGGCGTCGTGCAGGTTCCTGATGAAATAATCTCTGTACTCCTCGGGCAAAGCCATGAAGGTTCCACCCATCACGATAAACTCCACTTTATCCACGCTGTGCCCCAACTGCTTCAGCTGGAAAATTAAAGGGATCACGGAAAAACTGCTGTCTTTGCTTGTCCCAAAGACTTCTCTGCAACCCCCGATTTTCCCACCCCGTGTTCTTCCTTCTCGAGCTGTTGCATCTTTTACGGATGACAAACCATTTCTGTACAGAATTCTTGTAAATCTTATTAAAAAAAAAAACAAACACCCCTCAAAAGCCATTTTTCTACTGCAAGAATGCAGATATCCAGCCCAGTGCAGGAGATTTTCCTGGCAAAGCGGAATGGTTTGAGCTTGGTCCCAGTTTGGAACCGGTTTAGACAACGGTCAGAAGCAAAACAAAAAAAAGATCCTTGCAGGACCAACTCTCCTTACAAATTTGAGGGAGAAAAAGGACCACAGCGAAGCCAAAGAGACTTTTCCAATCATTTGGAGGTGAACAGAAAACCAGGACAGGACTGAGAAACCCTGCAGATCTTCTGGTTCTCCCGAGGAGGCTCCAGTAGATCAATTTTGGTAGGAAAGGCACTATTTGAGTACTAAATTCCCAAGAACTACCAGAGAGGTTCAGTACAAATAACAGGTTCTCCAATTAACAATCTGGAGTCGTACAAGATCTCATAAGAGGTACAAAACTCGTTATTTCCCTGATGGAAGGGACAGCTGGACAATTAAAAGGTCTGAAATTAATCTTCCCACGGAGGTCAGGTCGGGTGGAATCAAGAGCTGCAGACCACAACCCTTCTTCCAGTCGTTATTTTCATCACAACCACGAGGAATTTCCCTTCCCATTCCAAAAAAACACAAACGTACCTGTTCCAGCCTGTGCCGTGTCTGGAGATAGGGATCGTACCGAGCCCGGATGGCCCTCATGGACGTCGGCTGGAAAAACACAAGGGAGATGCGTTTTGTAAACCTTTTTTTTGGGGTTTTTTTGTTGTTTGTTTTTTTTTTTTAATTAAAAGCGGTGAAAAAAGAGCAAAAAGACAACTTTTTAGCATTTAAAACCAGACGCTCCGGCCTCCGAACTCGCGCAGAGTCCGGCCAACTTGTAAATACGAATTCGGCTCCTTATGTTTAATAAAGAAAAAGAAAAGGAAAAATCCAACGAAACACGTTTTTTTTGTCCTGAGTGGCAACACGACCTCAAACGAACACCATACTTTTTTTTTTTTTATCAATTTTTAGCGCACTACAACAGCTAAAGGATCTCTGTGGCGACTCTCAAGAGGTATTAGAAAAACCACAGAAGTGTTTTTCGAGGCACTTCTTCCCCTCCTTGTTCCTTTTATTACCCTTTCGCTTGCGCCGCTTACCCACGCAGCACCCTCCAAGAGCTCGCTCTGAACTCAAATATTCTTTAAATTCAACGTATTCCCTCAATTAAAATCCCTGACAACTTGCTTTTTCAATTACTAGCTGACGGAAGCATGCTGATAACACTCCGGGAAGGTTTTAAAGCACTTTGTGTATCCTGGATTTTCCTGGTATTTCCTATCTGTCCTATTCAAAGCTCTAAGGGATGAGGACTCTTAATCACGTACAACTCCCACACGCTGGTTTTACTCAAAAAAAAAATGACTGAAGAAATTAATACCACAGCCAGAAAACCCATGAATTATAAAGCAGTCGCACGTTCCCAGGATTTGCCTGCTTAATGGGACAAGTTTCCAGTCCCTGAGAAGTGGATAATAACAAAATCCCCACTAAAAGGATGCTGCATCAACGTTTATCGAATTAATCCAGTTTGCATTTTATCCCATTTGGCTGCTTTACACCCCTGCCACGGCTTTTTTTTGTTAAAACCAGCCACAACAATTTAGTCACAGGATCAGCTGATGTTGAACTTCCTCCAGACAACAGGAGGCCACTGTTTTGGAAATATATGTATATATTTAATGGGATATCGGTGCAGACGGAGAGGAAAAAAAAGGGAATTCATGTAATTTCAGAGCCATCAACAGCTAAAAAATGGGCTTTTTTCCCCCCAGAATTTATACTCTTCTTCATCCAATCCTGCAGGTTGGGCAGGACTGAAAGTAATCCCAGTTAGGACTGGGAGTTCAGGGCTGGCTCTTGGCCGTCTTTGAGACATCCCAAAACCTCTGCACATCCCAATGGAAGCATTCGATGCTTCCTGTTAAAATATTCTCATGTGAAGGCACAATTTTTTACTCATTTTATTCATTATTCATGGGGATTGAGCAGAATTTCCACTCCTAGAGTTGAGCTGCTCTAGATCTCGAGGTTTATAGAGGCTGGTTTTGTCTTTTATCCTTGTAATTTTGAGTGCGTCTGTAGGAGTAAAAGAGCAGCCTAACCCAAAGCCAGGTTTATGGAGCCTCGGGAATGTTGGGAATGCCTTCCAGCAGAACAAAGCAGTACCTCATATCCTGTGTAAGACTGTGTTGAATATTCAAAATCCGAGTCAGGTCCACCTGGGCAGTATCTGCCGATGAAAAAAGAGAGAAGAAAGGGATCAAACTCAAACAATTCCAATGAGAGAACCTCCAGGAGAGCTGAAGAGGGACTTGGGACAAGGGATGCAGGGACAGGACACAGGGAATGGCTTCCCACTGCCAGAGGGCAGGGAGAGATGGGACATTGGGAAGGAATTCCTGGCTCCCTGGGAGGGTGGGGAGGGTCTGGGGTGGAATTCCCAGAGAAGCTGTGGCTGCCCCTGGATCCCTGGGAGCGTCCAAGGCCGGGCTGGAGCAATCTGGGATAGTAGGAGATGTCAGGGTTAGAACTGGATGATGTTCAGGATCCCTTCCAACCCAAACCATTCTGTGATTCCATGATATTTAGGAATGCTGAGGGGAACTGAGCCCTTCCATGTCTACAACCACAGTGCAAAACAGTTGTTCCATCCAATTTTAATGGGAATGGGATATTAAAAACCAGTTTAGATCTATCAAATGGCTACACCCTCTTCAAACAAAGTGGTAAGACCTTCCAGAAGCGAAACGTGCTGTGAACAAATTCTCCCCCTCATGAGAGGGATTCTGGGACACGACATTATTTTGGGGAGCAGCCACGCAATTTTTTTCCCAAAAAACCCTCTAATTTTACAATCATAAACAGTTCCAGCATTTTCCACCCTTCCATGAAGAACATAACCTTGTTTGAGGGGAAAAATACGATTTTTCTTCGGCGTGGAAAGATGCAAAACAAGAGACACCACCCCGCCACACAACCTAATTCTCTCCAAATGCGCTGATGGTTTTGGGAAGGACAAATGATGTTTTGGGGAGAGAAGGAACGTTTGGAAACGGATGAACTAATTTGCTTAGAAACAAGCACAGACGGGATTTTAGGGCGCACGAAGTCAAGCACGGGGCGACAGACACCTCGAGGAAAAGCCAGCCTGTGTTTCCCGACTCCAAATAAAAACTCGGAGCTGCTCCCTCGATGCCAGGAGCCCTTGGAAGCTGGAGGCCTTTTTCCTTCCATCTGTGCTCTCCTTCCCTCATTCCAGAGCCAGGCAGAGCCAGACAGTCACACCTGCGCCTCCTCAGGCGGCTCTCGGCTCACCGGCCTTCAAAATTCCCAGATTTCTCCAAAATTTCTCAGCTCTGCTGCCTTCCTGTGGCTCCTCTCCGATCTCTCTGTGTGCCCCAGTGCCACGCACAACACCCCGCAACGCCCCTAGATCAGTGAAGCAACTTATTTATACTAATTAATGCATTCTCCTGGTCACTGCACTCGTGAAACTGTAAATCTGCTGTGGTATGTTGGCTTTGGCCCGTGGAAAAGGGGTTTGTTCCTCGAGGAAAAGCTGAAAATAAGGAGATTTTTTTAGCAACCTGCAACCTGGCAGCTGTGCAGAAAGGAAGCCTGCTCCCAAAAGGACGCTCCTGCAATGCTGGATTTACACAGAAATGCTGGAAAACTGTCCTCTTGGGACATGGAATCATAGAATGGTTAAGGCTGGAAAAGGACTCCAAATCAAGGAGTACAACCCCCCCCCAGCACTGCCAAGGCCACCCCTGAGCCGTGTCCCCAAGGGCCACATCCACAGGGATTGGAAATCCCTCCAGGGATGGGGAATCCACCTCTTCCCCGGGAAGTTCATTCCAGCGCCTGACCGCCCTTTCCATGCGGGAATTGTTCCCAATATCCCACCTGTCCCTCCCCTGTCCCAGTTGGAAGCCGTTCCCTCTCCTCCTGTCCCTTGTTCCCCGGGAGCAGAGTCCAATCCCCCTCAGCTCCCCCCTCCTGTCAGGGAATTCTGGAGCTGGAAAAGATCCCTCCTGATTCCTCTTTTCTCTGGGATGAGCCCCCGCAGCTCCCTCAGCCGCTCCTGCTGCTCCAGCCCCTTCCCAGCTCCGTTCCCTTCCCTGGGCATGCTCCAGCCCCTCAATGTCTCTCTGGTCTGAGTGTCCCAGAGGCGCCCCCAGCCCTGGAGGTGCCCCAGCAGTGCCAGCACAGGGACGGGCACTGCCCTGGGGTTGTGACACACCAGGGCTGGTCCAAGTCAGGTGCCACTGTCCCCACCGTGTCCCCTCAGGGCTCGGCCATGTCCCACTGCAGTGACATCCCTTCCTCGTGCTCTCCCAGTGCTCCGGAGTCTCTTCATGTCCTCCCATGTCCCCCTGTGTCCCCTCAGGGCTCAGCTGTGCCCCACTGCAGTGACATCCCTTTCTCATGCTCTCCCAGGGCTCCGGAGTCCCCTCATGTCCTCTAATGTCCCCCTGTGTCCCCTGAGGTCTTTGCTGTGTCCCACTGCAGTGACATCCCTTCCCCACATTCTCCCAGGGCTCCTGAGTCCCCTCATGTCCTCCCATGTCCCCCTGTGTCCCCTCAGGGCTTGGCTGTGTCCCAGAGCCATGACACCCCTTCTCCATGCTCTCCCAGGTCTTCCCTGCCCCCCACTGTCCCCTCAGGGCTTGACTGTGTCCCACTTCAGTGACTCCCCCTCCCCAACTTCCACCAGGGCTCCCATGTCCCACCATGTCCCATTTCTCCAGGCTGAGCCCCCCCAGCTCCCTCAGCCGCTCCTGCTGCTCCAGCCCCTTCCCAGCTCCGTTCCCTTCCCTGGACACGCTCCAGCCCCTCCGTGTCTCTTGTCTGAGTGTCCCAGAGGTGCCCCCAGCCCTGGAGGTGCCCCAGCAGTGCCAGCACAGGGCACATCTTTGCTCTGGTACTCACACACAGATGTTGCCCGTGAAGTTGATGTGTGGGCACCGGTGGGGTTTGCACATCACCGCCACGACCGCGATCTGCGAGGGGCAAAACCAGAGCAGGGAAATGGCATTAATCGCTTCTCAAGATGCTAAAATAAAAGTGCATCTTGGAAGGCTATGTATTCATGTGCATCTGCGAGGCTATTTTAAGATGTTCTGCGCTCAGTCTGCCACCTAAAATTAACTGTGAGTTAACCCTTGAAGGAGAAAAGGAAAATATCAAGGAGTAGGAATCCTGTTATTGAATATTTTCACGTTACACGGTAAATTTGAGTCTGTTATAAAAAAACAGGTGCCTCATACTGAATTGGATTAACTGCCCTGCTGAAAGGATGCACAACGACGTGGAAACAACTCCTCTTTCTCCTCAGGGAATCTCAGGATGGTTTGAGTTGGAAGGACCTTAAAGCTCGTCCAGTTCCAACCTCGACACGTTCCCAGTATCCCAAGCTGCTCCAAGCCCCGTCCAACCCGGACTTGGACACTTCCAGGGCTGGGCTGCCCACAACTTCTCCGGGCAACTTTCCAAGGAGGACACCTCCTCCCAAACATCCTAAAAGCAACGTCCCAGTGGGCACAACGTCACAGAGAAGGCCACCTGGGACGCGGGTTAAACCCCCCCACACCCCCGGTCTTTGGCGGCAATTAAACGGGATTTGTGGACGAGAGGAAGGCAGGAGGGTGGTGGGAGGAGGGATGGTGGCCCTGCTTACCCCACTGGCGGTTCTGATGGGCTTGGCCTTCAGCTTGGGCACGAGGACCCTGCGGTACTGGGGCGGGACGGCGGCGATGATCTCGACCAGGCGCGGCTGCGCCGACAGCCCGTACTTGGCTGACGTCCTGGTCTTCAGCCTGAGGGCACAGACACCTCAAATCAGCAAAAGAATTCCTGCTTTCCGGCAGCCCCCACGGTGCTCCAGCTGGGTTCTCCCCAGTCCGCCTTTTAGAAAAAGCAAACAGCTGCTCTGGGGATCGAGGCACGGAAAATAAACTCCAAACAGAGCTGACTGCCAAAAATTTGAGTTCCCAGGTATTTTTCTAAAGGTGGCTTTAGGGGAACATCGTGAGAGCTGCCAACAGGCTCTGCCATGCCCATCTGCAGTGATTTAGTTCGTGCCTTCCACGTGATTAACACACGCAGCCCGTGGCTGAGCTCGTCTCCAAGAAAATTCACGTCAGGTTTTTCCAGCGACCTGGAAAGTTTGGAATTATATCACGTTATGTCATTCCAAAGTTTGGAATTATATTGTGTCAATGACGCGGAAAAAGCGAGGCAAATTCAGGTTTTGCTACTCCACATGTGTAAAGTAAAAAAAGAACTTTCTGGGGACAACTTCATGCACAACACAGTGCTAAAAAAAATCAGATTTAACAGTATTCTTATATTAACCTTTCCATTCCCTGCTGGAGTTGAGTTTGGGGCTATTGAAGGATGAAGCGGAAAGATAAAAAGGCAATGGCAAATCCTTGGAATTTGTCATCCATTTTGTACTCTCAGGGCTGCCCATGAAGCAGCAAATCACCACAGAATTTACTCATCTTCTGCCTTTATGACCAGATAACGGCAGGAGAAACAGCAGCAGGATGTGGACGTGAAACCTGGACGTCACAGAGCGCACAGGACATGCTCATTCCTCGCGGATCCCCCTCGGTGCCACCCCTGAGGGACTTACTTGTTGAGATCCACCTCTTTTCCCTGCTCGTGGGCCTCGATGAGCTGCTGGATGACGTCGGCGATGGTCATCATCATCAGCTCGGCCTGGCTGAGGCCCTCTGGAACGGGAACAGAGGGACAAACAGGGACAGTCAGGGCTGGGGAGGGCTGGGGACAACCAGGGGTAGCTGCCCTGCAAGGCATTCCATGGAGCCATGGAATGGATCAGGCGGGAAGGGACCTTAAGCTCATCCCGTTCCAACCCCAACACCTCCTGCTATTCCCAGGTGGCTCCAACCCGGCCTTGGACACTCCCAGGGATCCAGGGGCAGCCACAGCTTCTCTGGGAATTCCACCCCAGACCCTCCCCACACTCCCAAGGAGCCAGGAATTCCTTCCCAATGTCCCATCTCTCCCTGCCCTCTGGCAGTAGGAAGCCATTCCCTGTGTCCTGTCCCTGCATCCCTTGTCCCCAGTCCCTCTCCCGCTCTCCTGGAGCCCCTGAAGGCTCGGGAAGGGGCTCCAAGCTCTCCCTGGAGCTCCATGTTTTCCTTTGACTCCTTGGAGCCACATCCCACAGGGACAGTCTGCTGAGAACTCCAGCCTGGAGCCATCCCAGCTCCATGGAACCACAGGATCCCAGAATGGTTTGGGTGGGAAAGGACCTTTAAAGCTCACCCCATTCCAACACCCTGCCTGGGCAGGAACTCATTACACCACCCCAGGGAATCCAACCTGGCCTTGGACATTCCCAGGGAAC
>VZRE01012346.1:52376-105067 GCA_013396775.1 Cephalopterus ornatus | reverse complement strand
GCTAAGGCATATGGAAAATAAGGAGGTGAGCGGTGACAACCAACATGGTTTCACTTAGGGAAACTTGTGCCTGAAAATTTGGTGACCTTCTACATTGGTAGAAGGTAACCCTACAATGGGGTTACTGTGGTGGAAAGGGATGTCATCCAGAGGGACCTCAACAGGCTTGACATGTCGTTCCATGCAAACCTCATGGTATTCAACAAGGCCAAGTGTAAGTTCCTGCACATGGACTGGGGCAAACCCAGGAATAAACACAGTCTGTGTGAAGAGTGGATTGAAAGTGCCCACAGGGAGAAGCATCTGGAAATTTTGGTGGACAAGAAGCTCAACGTGACCCAGCCATGTGAGCTCGCAGCCCAGGAAGCCAACTGTATCCTGGGCTGCATCAAAAGAAGCATAGTCTGCAGGTCGAAGGAGGTGATTCTGTCCTTCTCCTTTACCCTTGTGAGACCTCACCTGGAGAACTGTGTCCAGTTCTGAAGCCCCCAACATAGGAAAGATATGGACCTCGTGGATCAAGTTCAGAGTAGGGCTATGAAGAAGATCAGAGGCCTGAAGCACTCATACTGCTAGAAAAGACTGAGAAAGTTGAAGCTGTTCAGCCTGGAGAAGGCTCCAGGCAGACCTCCAGCACCGTAAAGGGGCCTAGAAGAAAGCTGGAGAGGGACTTTTACACGGATATGAAGTGATAAAACAAGGAGGAGTGGCTTCAAACTGGAACAGGGGGATAGAGTTAGATTAGACATTAGGAAGAAATTTTTCACTATGAAGGTGGTGAGGCACGGAAACAGGTTGCTCAGAGAAGCTGTGGATGCCCCATTCCTGAAAGTGTTCAAGGCCAGGCTGGATGGGGCTCTGAGCAACCTGCTCTAGTGTAAGGTGTCCCTGCCCAAGGCAGGGGGTTTGGAACTAGGTGACCTTTAAGGTCTCTTCCAGCCCAACCCACTCTAGGATTCCATTAATTCATTCAGCTATCACTCTTAATAACACAAAAGATAAAATTAATGTAGTATATAAGCAAATAATGTGATAACATGAGCCTAAAGTTGTTTCCCAAATAATGTATTCAAAATTGGTAACTGTTCCCAAACCCAACATATTTTTATTGAAACTTCACTATTTTGACATAGTTTTCCTACATAAGTGTGCAGTCATTCACTGACAACACATGCTCTGTTAATACACAGATCTTACTGTAAGTTATTAGCTAACCATTATATTTAGTAGTCACCAATTCAAACAAACTATTCAGAAGTATGAGAGACAAAATCTATTTATGTAGTTTACAATAACCTATAAAGTAAACTATATCGTCTTGGATGCATCAGTTAATTTAAAGCTTTGTTTTCAATGGAGATTTAAAGTTTCTTTCAACGGAACACTGTTCAATATTACACCATTTTTAAAAAATTAATTTTTATGACTGGGATGTTCAGTGAATAGTCTTATTATAGCTTTCTAAATATGAAACACAAGTCCATGTTTGTCAACTATTTTAATGCTGTTAATTATCTCTAAATGCTGTTATGAATGATTTGTTGGGTTTTTTTGTTTGTTTGTTTCCTGAGGGGTTGCTTCTATCCTGAGAAAGTGAAAGGGAAAGTTACCAGTGTTTGAAGAGAGCCGTATAATGCCATAAAAAGGAGCATTAATAATGGCATCTCAATTGGCATTGCTCATGAAAAAGAAAAGGATGATGACCTATTAAGCATATGTGGTCTGGGTAGAGGTAGAAGCTAGAGGTAGAAGATGAGCACTTCACCTACAATCCCAATTGTAAATTGAATGATTTATCAATGAATTTTCTGACCAAATCTTCAACACAGACTAACGAAGACCACCGTATGAAGCTAATGATATTAAAGTAATTTCCAACCACTAAGTCTGCTCAACTTCTTTGTGTTCATTTTTTTTTGCCCTGCAAATTCTCTCTAAACACTTCTCCTGAAGTTCCTTCAGAACTCAGTACTGTAAGTACATATTCACCTGCCCAGTGTTGTCTTCAATAGGACTGTGGAGTAGGACTGTGCATTATGGCTTAGCAAACTGTGTATTTAAATTGCTGTAAATCCCTGGGCCACTAGGCTGCAAAAACTTCAGTTTTAAACATCATAGTTTATGCCATTTATTTACTGTAGGCACCAGCTACCATCTATATAGGAAGTTATGCTTGACATTTTTGAAGTTTGTTAACCAAGATGACGCTATTTGATAGGAAAGCAGCAAAAAATTCACTACTAAGACACAGAAAATAGAAGCTAAAATGTAATTCATTCTGACACATCTCAACATCAGACTGTAAAATAAAGCATTAACAAAAAAATTCTTAATAAAGATCATCGTAGGTATCTGTGTCTCCAATAAAGCTGTTTTCCCCATGTTCTTCTCTTCTTTTTTTGAAAAAAGTTTTCTCATCTGAAAGTGTTACTAAATAAGAGGTGCAAAGAAATTTTTATTGCAAGCAATATAAATTAATTGCTATTCATTTTGCAGAGATGTTACTTGTTCTGAAAACACTCAACTCTAAAAACATGTACTAACTGATACTAATAGAAATAAATCTTTTTGAATAATAGGCATAATGATAATAGAGATTATATTGGCTCTTAAAACTTTCCAAACAAAGATGATCCAATTCTTCAGGAATATCCACTTAGTATTTTCTTTTTCCACAGTATTCATCTTATCTGGTGCATGTTCTGGTTTTTGACAGCTATAACAGGCTCAAAATGAAACACTGGAGTAAAACTTTGTTAACTTCAACATTTTTTTTGCTACAAGTAATTTTTCCCCATCCCAAAGCTGGCAGAGTTGGAGATGTCCCATGGCAGTTCTTCAAATATGCAACCTGAAAGTAATTTCAGGGTTACCAATTAAAAAAAAAATTAAAGTGGTCTCTGCAGCCAGAGCGTGTCCATGATTCCGTATAAAGGATAACACTCTGCATCCAAATGCCTCATACATGGCATTTCCCTCATCTCCCTTATCTGTAAAGTGCACAGTCCTGCCAAAAGCACTGTCAAGTTTTGTTCCTCTCCCTCTGCAGGAAGATTATTAAACAAATCCCTAACACAGATTTCTAGATTAAAAAATAAAAGTAAACCAAAGCCAAATAAAGTCAGTCTTAAGTAATCAAACTAGCCTTCACTAATGCGCTTGGATAGAAGGTTAGGTAAGTTCTTTGTATTCTCTGAAAAATGACTGTTTTCCTCCCTAGAACTCTGTCTGAAAACAAGGCAAGCCTGAAAGGCTGTCCTCCTTTAGTCTAGGAGGCTTGGAAACCATCATCCCTAGAAAGGAACCAGCAAAGGTGGAAACGAGCCCCTCTACGTCTATCAAGTCTACTCAGAGCACATTCCTGCACAGCTCTTCTAAAAACACCATTTTCAAATAAGTCAAAATGATCACATTTCTGCTCTTTTGAACTCTAAATATGTTTTAGGAAGGAACAAACAAGTACTTTCTTATCTGAAGCTTCCATGTAGTCTCTAGACAGAGAGGCATATCTAACATTGTTCTTCTACAGTCACTTTTAGCCCATGTTGCAGTGACAAATAAAAAAACCAACACAGTGAAGCCAGCTGCTTTCATGGTCATTTCTATTAAAAAAGCAAAGCAGTGTACAAACCCTGCACAGGTCAAAACCATAACTATCAGCTTAAACCTACACGTAATGTCAATTTAATACCCCCATTCAGACACTTTTTGCAACTTCTCTGCTGCTGGGAACAAGTATCTAAATCGCTCACAGAATTTCTATTTGAAAAACCAATGAACTTCTCATACATAATTTTAGTGGAAATGAACTTCCAAGTGCAGAGTGTTTTGTAGAGTTCTTCCTTTTCCACAACATGTGTTTGTCATGTGTCAAAGCTGACTCTACTTTCTCCCCTCCCCAGAATACCACAAATTCTTCTGTAAAATAAACAAAGCTCTGCCCAGAACCTCTGAAATTACCAGAGGCAACCCTGTTTGAGATCAAAGATGCACATCATTCCTGGGCCTTCTGCAATATCCCAGATTTTAGTTAAGATGAAATTTACAAGAAACAGGCAATCAACAGAACAAAACTGGAACATCATATCCAAGGATGTATCTAAAAAGAAGAGTTTTGACATTCAAACTACCTTTTCTAGATACTTAGGAATCTCAAAACGTATTTGTGGGATAAATGGCCACAACAGACATTTTTATAATGTGATTTAGTTCAAGAAAAGAGCCCCACATTTATCTTTACTCCGAACAGAAATGCAAAAATTCAAAATTACATACTATTAATAGGAGAAGAAAGTAATTTTCTCTTTCTAATGCTTATATTCTGCTGTGATGCAACTCATCAGCCACTATGAAAAATTGTGCATGGGGGCTTTATGTTTTGGAAACAGAAAAAATGATCATAAAATACTTGACTTGTTGTAGACATTAGATGTGCTTCTCTACTTTCTTTTTTCCCCAAAGTATTAATGATATTTACAGGTTGAACTTAATTTACCTGCAACATAAACATGCTAGCAGAGGCAATCTTGATTCCCAAAGCTGATATTGCTGTTTAACAAGTCAGCAACACAGAAAATTCACAGGTTCTATGCCTTCTTGACAGCATGCGTATAAAACTTCCAGTAAATCCTGACATTCAAGAAACTAGTGCTCAAAATATTTCTCTGTGACTGTTGCCACAAGAGGTTATAGATACTACACATGAAGCTCTCACTGCGGCCTAAAATCCACTTGAAAGAAAAAAAAAAACCACCAAATACCAGATAAATGAACGCTTTATAGATACAGAACAACTTTTTCCAGTAAATGAGAAAAAAAAAATCTCAAAAACCCATAGAAATTCATTTTACATACTTTGAGTAGTTAAATTCTGGAGTTACAAATAAAATTAAGCATTATAGCACAATATGCACTTATCTAAGCAGTTTTATTATACAGGTTTTTTTTATATATCCCTTAATTCTATATAGATATATGTGTAAAATATGATAGTCATTATCTACAGGGATAAAGCTGAAAATAGACTCAGACATCTCATTGAATTTCTATAGCAAATGCCAGTCCAATCTCATTGATAAATATATCACTTTAATCCTTTCTTCACTTGTTATTGCCTTATTGCAAAAGCATGAAGCTGAAGCCTAGAAAGTCAAAGTTATGGCCTGATCTTCCATCTCTATCCTATCTGGCTTCTCCCTTGTGTATCCCTCAAACACACATGCTATCATTTCCTGATGAGTTTAGAAGGGGTTATCAGGAGAATTTCAAGACATGTGTCAGTTTTGTAGTAACCTGAATGCTATACAAACATCTTCTGTGTTTAATAGGCAATTTGTATTTTAGTAGGTTTATCCATTCCCAACTTCATTTGTTTAAAGGTGCCTTAACCTTGATGTAAATCAATGCTAAGCATCTGTATAGAGTAATTCTGAAGAGTTTAAAAATTAAGCTCAAGAAGGAGCTATATTTTGCAAGCAGGTTTCTTTCAAAAATAAACCAAACCAACTTGTCAACTTCTTTGCTCATTTTCCTCCACCCCTTGAAAATGATGCAATTTGTTCTTTTTCGCTCTTATTATAGAGTTCTTCTAAAGATCACGATGAAACACCCGGTTAGTCACTATAAAAACGCCACCACCGCTGGCTCCCAAGCACCTTTTTCTTCCTAAGACAACAATGAGTGTTTGCGTAAGACAGTAAGGCCAAAGAGTCGGAGGCCCCGGGCTGTGCCTTGCAGCAACACCCCCTTCCAAAGGAAAACAAAAAGCACTGAACCTTTTCTGCCACATGCCCAGTCCTTCCCCCACCAACTCTGTGGTGAAGACAGCCATTATTACATTTCCTTTTGCGTTATTTACAAGGTCTTGGCTCTGACATTGATTTCTTATCTGTTTCTATGACAAATGTTAAGTGTTAATAAGCTGTCCTTTTAAAGAAAGATAATGCTAAACAAATTATAGGAATTAATTATCCCAAACCTATTCTTTTTTTTTTTTTTTTGCAAACACTGAAACAAGAATAGCAAAAATTACTCAAGACCGGAAAAACCCCAAACTTTTTTTTTTTAACAATTACTAAGTCTCAGCAGATTAAAAATTACAGTTTAAGCCAGGCAATACCCTAAAAATCTAAAGCAAGTTTATCAGGGAATATAGAATAACTGGGCACGTGCTGCTCCCTAAGGAGCAGTTTTTAAATGATAAGTGAAGATTTTACTTTCTACTTTTTCAAATATTTTGCTCATGCTATAAATTTTAGAATAAAAGGTAAAAGCTCAGAAATCTTTTCAGTTACAGAGCCATTAAAATGATAAACATTTGAGATTCCCAAAGTACACTTCTACTCTAACTGTCCTTTCAGACCCGCATTGACTGCACTATAATAGCTGCCAACATTTGGTAAGGATTAGCCTTTCATTTAGACAAAAGCAAGCATTCCTTAGCTAAATCAGCACTTTTTGCCATCAGACTCATAAAACCTTTTCACAACACAGATTTTCAAGAGAATCCTTTAGGGTTTTAGGATGCTGCTCCTTTTACTAAGTAACAAAATACACCCCAGGGTGTCTCATTGACCGCACTCAGCTGTCCTTTGACCTCTGCAATTGTTTAGCCTAACTTCAGGGCCACAGAATCTGCCTCCCCCCCATCAAAAAGGCTAATGTTGCTTCCTCCTAGCACCTGGCGAAGCAAAATCCTAGAGGTTCCCCCCTCTTCCAGACTTATACCATATTCCAGATGTTGCCGAGCAAAATGTTCCTGCAGGCAGGTTTTGGGAACCCACAAGCACCACTCAGAACCTGGGCTGTGGCCATGACCCCCTTGCTCCGCTCAGGGCTGCCCTTGCCCCAGGGATACAGCAGGTCATAAAGCAGGAATAGATCTTCAGCCTTCTGGGTACACTGGCTATTTAAATGCAACAAGAAACTATGTGAGCCCAATATTGTGTACTGAGACAAGCCTCCCCCCTCTTTAGAAGTCAGAAAAAAAAAAGACGTGTGAGAATCTCAGTTGGAAGCACAAATCTATCTCAATCATTACAAAGATCTGCATTCTTCTTCCCATTTGTTTTAAACCCTTTGAGAAGACAAATAAACAAACAAACATTCACCCTCCAAGTGCATAAAACATATATTTAGCTAGTTGCTTAGGTATTTGCAGAGCCTCTAAGTAAAACAGCAGAAGAAAATTGTTACGGCTTCAAAAGAACTGTCATTAAATAACGAAATTGACCTCACTGTGGATAGATAAGAAAAAAACGGAAGCACAAATCAGCCCTCTCCAGTGAAGGCTGTTCAATTATATGAACTGGATTTCAAAATTTTTTTAAGAACTTGGACCTTTTACATGCTTGAAGGAAAAAAAAAAAATCTTATTTACAGTCCACACTGTTCCTAAAATGCAGTCAATGGAAACGAAAATACAGATGCTGAGCACAAACATAGAGCATATTGCCTATTAGGAAACGCAAGTACGGTACCTCTCAGATTCCTTTTAACCTATTTGAAATGCAGTCATGATTAAAGGATGCAGCTAATAGTTTGTGAAGCCTTGCTGCAAAGTTGTTTAAAACTCCAGAACACCTGAAAAATAAAAAGGGAGAAAAAAATTAGAATGACTCATGCTGGCATATGGTTTATAACAAGTCAACCAAACCTGCCTGTGGAAACCTGGTCTAGGGTGAAAACTGAACTGGGGTAGGGAAAGGAGGGCCAACCACTTCAAAAAAGGCATTTTTTTCTATATAGGAATATTTGGTTGAAAGTGCTTGGTTGCTTCTCTATATTCTACCAGAAGTACAAGCTTATCACAGAATTTACACATTTTTGGCACTGAAGTTGCTATGACAGATTAGGAATTTAACACATTAATATGAGAAAATCAACTGTTGCAGAAACATTAAAAAATATTATGAAGTAGAAGTAATTATTTTACTATTCATTTAAAAAGAAACAAACTAAATGGGTGAGGAGCTATCTACCTTGGAGATTAGTGTTCAAAATTAAATCTGAATTGGCTGTTTGCTCTTCTATCTGACTCTCCATAAAAGTATTGAAGTGAAAACATATCTAACAGAAATTGCAGCTTTTAAAAGAAAATACACCAGACATACCCCAAGGAATGGCAAAAATGATATAGCAGGCAGAAGAGTAATGCCTAAATTACCTAGGGCTGTACAGAACAGTAGTTAACATCAAAAAAAGGTTTAAATTAAGTTATCATTGACTGGACTTCAGCAAAACTTTCTTAGGCAGACAAACTGGTTTGGTTTCTCAATAGAAACAGACCATATTTTGACAAAAGTTTTAAAGGAATTTTCTCTGTGGCTCACAAGTGGGATTTTAAGGGTTTACTGCTGGGACTACACAGCCACAGGCCCACTGTCAGAACCAGAACGCAGCTGTACACCTAGAATTCAAACTCCAGGTTTTAAAATTAAAGGTCTTTAAGCTTCCTCCCCCTCGTCTCGTTTTCAAAAATCAGTCTATTTAGGAGAGCAGCTATAACCTCTGGCTCAGGCAAGGTTTCGGGTAGGATTGTGTTGTTCTGAAGAAAGACGCTAAACAACTCTATCGCCAGGGACCACCGATGCTGCCCCTCCCTGTGCACCCCGGCTAACAGTGAACCCATCACAGATGGCCAACGAGGTTAACACACACAGCTCCCGACCGAACTGTAGGGCTCTGCAGAGACTCCAGTGATCGCAGAACGTCAGTAATCCAATTCCAACAGCTCCTGGCTCTGAAATTGGTATTTTTCAGACACGTGCTGAACATTTCACCTGCTAGTAATGACATTTTTGTATTTTCTTCTAATTACACTCAAAGCTAAGACCTTTGGCCCTAGGCCACAGACCTCTATTCAGGCTGCACACATTCTCTTAAAGGCCCTGATCCTTTGTTGTCACTCTCAGTCTTTCATCTATTATTTACATCCATTGAGAAGAGAGATACTCTACCATTTGTGAAGCTTTAAAGCTTCTAATCATCTTAATTTCTTCGCCTTTCAACCAGTGCTTCCCCTTATGGACCAATGCCAACAGTGTGACAAAATAATTTTTCAAGCCAAGATCCTCCTGGACCCTTCCCAAACCTTGACACACACTGGGCTTTAAGTGCCTTTTGTCCTTCGCCGGCTGCTTTTGCAAACACAGACCTTTGCTCAGCTTGGGGGTGGGGGGTAAGGACCTGCTTGTCAGTGGATTCGAGAGAGTTTTCTTCGGGTTTACATACGGGCTTTTTTACATCACTTTTGTTCTGTTAAAAAGTCTAACTCCATTAGTCTAGCTAAATCAGAGATGCAGTGAATCTTACCTCTTTTAAAGACATTAAGTACCTTCTGAAACACCATCAGCTACAAATTTTAAGTTTACTTTTTTTTCCAAAAGCTGAACTGCTGATACGCTGGTTTGGTTTTATACTGTTACGTGCCCATTCAGAACTGACAGATTGTCACACAACATTTAAGACACACAAAATATCACTAACCTTTTTCCTGATTATTTTGTCCTAACCTTACAATACAATGTAAAAAACCCCCAAATTTCTTCATCTGCTGTTCAGATCATCTCCTTCTGATCCTTTCTTATTTACAAATGAAGTAGGAAACAAACCAACAGCATTTTTGTCAAGATGCAGAAGTTCTCTTCAGAATTTGTCAGCCACCAATCTTCATTTCCAAGACTTGTGGGATCTGCTAACATGTGATCCATCTTGGCTCGTTCTTCCACTACCGTCTGGCTTACTTTTGATTTCTAACAGTGCTTCCTTGTTGTCTGTTGCCTCTGAAGACACCCCAACCCCCTTGTCTTTTCTTATTTTCACCATTTGCTTCAACTAGCAGTTCACTTGAGACTCATCCATCTTACAATGCCTAAAGTGACAGATGCTCTCAGGAAGAACCATACTGTTGAGTGAACAAAAGATAACATCACCTCTAGGAACTCGGGTAGAAATACAACTTCAACCCTAAGACACAGTTATCCTGGCAGACATAGCACCATAAACCTCTCCCAAGTGGAAAAAAAAAAAAAACCACAACCAACAAACACCAAACTCCTACCACCCCAAAAAAAACACAAACAAAACAAAACCAACAATTGTGGAGAAAAGGAATCTGACATAACTAAAGGCCAAAAAGAGTATCCAGTCAGTGGTGTTGATGGCCTTTTCATTTTCCTTTTTCTTTTTTCCTAATGCCCCACGCAAGAATTTTGTAGAATTTACCCGTGATAAAATCAAGAGGCTCAGAGAGAATGGAGAAATTTCACACAAAAAGGCTTTTGGGATCCTACAGACTTGAATGAATGAAGAAGGCACTTTGGAACATTTTCAGCAGAAGGTCACACAAGTCCTTCAACAAAACACAGACGTTACCTTGTTAAAATCTACACATCCTACAGACCAGCTGTTGCTCAGTTAAACTCCACAGGAATTCAGAATCATCATGCAAGTCTGTGCCCTTGACAAATGCATACTGTAACCAGAGTAAGATTAATGTCACAGCTGCTTGATAAATCTGCAATCTGCAGGTAACAGTCCCTTAGTGTTTTGACATTTGAGCACACACTACCTAGAAAAAAATTTATATTTGAATGATAGATTTTTCTGCCAACACCCACATGTCCATCTACAGAACGATATCTGTTTCTAAATGAAAATATGCCCTCTATGCCTAATAAGATTGAAATAAGATTGCTGAAATAAGAAATATGCCCAGAAATTCTCTATACAGTTGGTGGAATGGGACTTGTTGAAATGAGAAGAGTTCTAGCTGTTGCTAGAAAACTCTTACTTAACAAAAGAAATGTCATATTAACTTCTCCCAGTGACATACTTGCAAAAGTGACACCACAAATACTTAGAATCCCTTCTCTGCAGTGAGACACAAAGAATTCCCTTGTCTCTCAGTAGAGCTTTAAACAGCATCTTATGTTCAGTTTTCAAACACTACAGGAAATAACCATCATTACAGTACATGAGACTGACAGTGTGTGACATAAAAGCTAGAGTTGTAAAACAAAGACCAAGACAGGGGGCCTGTTAGCCAAACATCTTCTGTTCAGTGTAAACTCAGGGAAAAATCACAACATGGACTTCTTTAGCCTTATTTATTGATTGTATTTAGCCATATTTATTAATTTGTGATGTGTTACGATTTTAGGTCCCTATTCTGATGTAGATTATTGAGTTCTCACAGCGCAGACAACATGAAACCACCAGACTAACTACAGAAGTAAGGTAAAATACACCATTTTTAAATATAGGCAATTTTCCAATAGTATGCCACACCTTACCATTTTGGACATCCAATATATGGCAATTAAACTAACAACCAGTTTGGTCCTTCCTAAAGAGAATCCCAACTCTGGGACCTCACACCACCTTTAAAGTTCCTCTCTGAGCCACTGAGTGATCTGACACTGAAATCTTTGATAAAATACCATTCAATTGGGGAAAACACAAACAGGAAACTCTACAGAAGACCATTATTGGTACGTGATTGAAAGAGTTGTATGCAAGACTCTGCTTTCCACCTCACATGACATCCTGCTCAGTCACACATCACTCTGGAATTCCAGTACTCGACAAATGGAAGAGTCCAAGGCATACTGCAACGACCAAGAAGAAAAGCAATGAGAAAACTGAGCTTGGGAGGTGTATAGGCACATGCTGCCATGGAATCTGAATCCAATTTTTGCCACCAACTCTACCGTACTTTGAGTGTCATCATGCCCAGAAAAACTTTCTGAAACTCCTTCCAACCCCAACAAATCTAAGAAGGAAATAAAGTCTGCACTTCACATCCTCACAGGAAAAGGTCTTGAAAATGTATAATACTTTCATTCAAAATATTTGAAGATTTTGGCATCAGACACGGATGGAAAAAGCAGTAAACTGTATCCTGCTTTATAAAATCTGTACTCTGCACTCAAATAGGCTTTTTATCATATATCCAGCCATGGATGCACATAGCTGGATCTCTAAATATTTATCACAGTAGAGAGAAGTGTTTATAGCTAATACGCAATGTCTTCTGCATGCTGCTGCTTTTAAATAAGACAAAATATGAGGTAAAAGGTCAAAAATACTAGAAAAAGCCCTAAATAAAAACTCTGACATTACAACCATTTTGCTAGCAGAGCCAAGGTGTAAAATAGGTTATTGGAGTCTAACTCCCTATGGAATAGGACAGGCCAAGAGTACTGTACTGATCCAAACAGCAGCGAATAGTAACACAACTGTTGGTGTTAATGTGTTTAGTAACTCCAGACTGCTTTAAAAATCTCTTATTTAATGAAAGTAGCATTTTTCAGTTAAGCTGAACATTTTCACATGGATGTATATGAGATCAGTTCTAATTCAACTCAACTTTATCACGGAATAACTGAAATACTATATTAAACTTACAGGTAACTTCTGTCATTACCATTAAGTTATTGACACTGAAACATGACCTTGAAATGACAGCTTCATTAATGCGAGTTTTACCAGGGAAGGTTTCAAAAAGCCCCGATTAAATTAACTACTTTTAAGCACAATAGGATCAATATGTATGCAGAGAATGTACACCCCCATGGCAAGTTCTGCTTGCTTGATCGATCAAAAACAAAAAAATCCTGTGGCTTTCCAGATCTCAGCTGGTGCCAGAAATCCACATAGAAAAAAAAAATCCATCTAAATGAAACTCTGAAAAGGTTTACCCTTCACCAGTCTATTTGCACTTCAAAAACTCTTTAAGTCCTTCAGCTAAACCCCAGGGTTGAACCATTTCAAAAATGAGAGGGGGATGGCAATGATTTATCTTCCTTCTGTGCTCTGGACAGAGCTGTAAAATCTGCCTGCTGGTGTGCCTGTGTGCTACAGGCTTCTTTTCAGGAACTTTGGGTATTTGCTGGTTTTAGAAATAACTCTGCCCAACTCCTTACCACCCTTCATCTTCTTCAATCAGATGCAAGTACCATTTACAGAGTGAAATTTTGATTTTTGTGGACTGGCATGCAAGCTGATGAAGCTGAATCAGCAAAATGACCAAGCATCTGAAATCAGCATTTTAAAGGAAAATATGGCAGATCTTATTCGTACCTATAAGGATCAGCTGTTGCCTTAACGAATTTGTGCTGAGAAAACACTTGTTCAAACAATCTAATTTAAGCCTATCCCTTATATTTACTAGTATCAAACACATTTTTAGCAATAAGCCCAAAATAATTTTCTGTTTGTAGATAATCAATGTGTTAGGTCACCCAGGATGCATTTTCCAGTCCTCTGTACTTCAAGATACATTACCAATAGAAGGAAAATGGAGATTTCATGGGTCACAAACTTCTGGGTCACAAGGACCTTCAGTCCTGCTGTCAGCCTAGTAAAACTCAATCGATATACTCTTGCTTTGTATGTCCACCATTAAAACCCCTGCACCTGAATTTCAAAATTATTTTTTCTGAAGTAAAAACACCAATTCAGCAACTTTACTGACATTCTTGAAAAGAAATTAATGCTCTGATATTCAGTCAATATGTTAAAAACATAAACACACATATACAAATTAAACATACGCCTCCTCTGAACAGCACAGATAAATCCTCAGCACCAATATCCCAGAACAGCACAAAGCGAGCACTGAAACATGCCTATGTACTTCAATTTTTATAAAGCTTTCTTCTACTCCTAAGACCCAACGCTATAAACTACATATCAGTGACACAACTCTTATCAGTTTAAATTCTTCAGACTTGGGTAAACAGATAGGCTTGTTCTCAAGGTAAATAAGAGTAAGAATTATATTATCTATTTTTGCATGGAAAGGGCCCATTTATTTCCAAAGTCCTATTCAGATTTTGCTTTCATCACAGATCTGGTATCTTCCACTCTAAAACAACAGAAATGGATGAAAAATCTTGTATGAAAATATAAAAATATGGCCATCCTGCCACTGTAGATTGTATCTTAATTAGACTACTTTGAAGCTTTAAAAACATTGACACTGTGCTTGTTTTTGTGCAAGCCAAATACTGGCCCTAACAAAACTGCAAGACTAATCTGAAAAAAAAAAAAAAGCCCTAATCACTCTATTAATCCCCACTCAAATCCACAAGGATACTTCAGTAAGAGGTTGTGGATATAAGAAGGAATGGCATCTTACTCAGCATCTGACATGCTGCTCAATTTAACTCCTCAGAGTCTGAAACTCTCCTCTGCTTCAGAAAGAGAGCAGATGTTTTGAGTGGATATCCTCTTTTGTATATACACTTTTCATAATAAAAAAACTCCTCCAGTATGACTCGATTTTTTGCAAAAAATAAATAGCTTATTTTTTTGACTATGTCCTTCACTGGTTCAAATTTATAAGACTGTGCTGAAGGCGTTTATAAACGTGTGTCTACCGGTGTGCTTGAAAAAATTTATTATTCCACCCGCAGCCTCATCAGCAAAACACTTCAACTTCTCTATGTATGCCAACATTTGCTGTTTTAATAGTAAGAATTTTCATGAAGGTGGAGGTTTGTCTTTCTTTGCCACATCCACTATTACCAAGAACAAGCTTTGTGTGCCATTTATTGTAACAAATAAGTTTTGAGTATTTGTGTAGCCATCTATTTTTTCCATACTTATTTACAATTCTTGAGAAAACCCCAAATGGACACTGTGATAATAGGATTTGGTACTGCCCTTTAAAGCAAAATGAGTATCACCACACAACAGCCAGGTAAACTGACTTCAGAAACTGAAGTCCGAGCACAGAGGAGAAAAATTCCATAAAACCACGAAAAAAACCCAAACCAAAACACAAAATCACCAACAAGCAAAACAAAAAAACCCCACCAAAATCTGAAAAAACAAAACACAAACAAGAAATACCCTGTGGATTCATTAGCAACCAGGGTGGCAGGCTTTGCACTAATTCCCTTTAAAAGCCCATGACTACATGCAGAGCCTGGGAGTGCAAATCACATTAGTGGAGCCACCAGATGACCAAAGAAAGCACTGGAGGCCTGGTGAAACCAGTAAACAAAAGGCAGCATTCCAGCTGAATGCCGCTGCTAGAGTCAGCATTGTAAGATTCTTAGATCTGATAACCCAAAAACCAGATTAGCTGCAGGCAACAAAAGAGTAAAATGAGAAACAAAAGGGTCATTTTGACACATGAAGAAATCATTTCCATTAAACCATCTTGAGTTTACTGTGTAGTTATAAAAACTGCTCCTACTTGAAGCGACATTTGAAGCAATGAAGCTGTGACAGTGCAGTGTCTTGGAAAAGCTCCTGAAATAACACATCCCTGAGCGCCATATAATTTAAAGAGGCAAACGGGGCTCTTTGTCTTTGAATCTTTCTGACATTTTAAAGGTCTGATAATGATTTTTACATCTGTTGCACAGATTTCAGTTAGATGACTTAACACGTATTGCTAGGTTTGACAAAAAGAAGATTCATTAGTTTTATCTAAAAGTCTCACACAGAGAACGCACATAACATAAAATTCTCATGTAATTACACAAAAAGGTTGCCTTCTGTCCACAGTCCCCACCTCCTCCCACACATGTCTCACACTCAATATGGGAAAAGAAAGAATCATACTATATTCCTAATCAGAAGCTTAAACCAGCATTTATTTTTTCTGGAAACAAGTCTAAGCATACTATAGTCAAGAGGACCAAACTGCAAAACTCAGACACAAAAGTCCATAAGATTATGCAGACACTAAAGAGAGAAGTCAAAACTTTCCAGGCTAAAATTGGAAAATCTGCTGCAATTTTGTCTTAGACAATGAAGAATTCTATATACTCAAAGCCAAGACAGGTCGTCTTCTTTCCTCACAGGACAGTTAATTGTCCTGCTGTGAAATATCCATGAGCTAGAAGGAATTTCTGAGGAACGCTGTGGCACACAGGGAGCAGCATTTCAGCTTGCTAGCTGTATTCCCTGCATCTCCTGTTGCTAGCACACAACACAGAAACCTGACACACAATGAGCAAACAGGCCTTTGTGCAACACGTTTCTTCCCTGGTTTTTGCACACATACAGCAACTAAACCTGCTAGCTTCAGCAAGGATGGGATTTCACATATGAAGCGTGTGCATGCAGAGCTGATTCTTCTCAGTGACAAGTGCGGAGAAAATATACCCAGAAAAACAGCTCAAGAGAGTCTGATGGGGACAGCATAAAAGGACAACCTCCAGCTATGTTCAAATACAAATATATGGTATACACTGACCTCGAAATCTTGCTAAAAAGTTTTGCAAACAGCTTCTTCTACTTGATGACTTTTTTAAATACAAAGCCATTAAACACATCTGAAAGGTAGAAGACATAATGCAGACCTCTATTTATAGCCTGTGGACATCTCTGAGGACATCTGTACCAATATACTCACATCAGAGCCCAAAAGTTCACTGATACAGAGTAGATTCCGTGCACATGTGGTTTTCCCCTGGTCCGAAACCAGTATGCTCTGGACTACCACTGCTCCTAGTATTTTTGCTGCATACATGTCCAGGGGTACAAAGGTGGATGGAGAGAAGATAGAGTAGAAGCCTATCTCTATTACTGTTCTTTTAAAGATAACTTCTTATCCAAAACAGCACTCAGGCATAAACATGCCTTCATAAATTCACAGAAGGAAAATGCTGTGAAAGGTGCAGATTCAAGAAGGAAGGAGATTTCAAAAAGCAATATGACTTGTGGCCAAAATGTGCACACAGACATGCTATGTAAATCTACATGGAGGGGAAGCACAAGATACTGTTGAACATCAGGCTCATCTTGAATCCCCCTGTACTGAGGAGATTCAGCCTGTCACCATTCAGAGAAATTCTTAAATGTTTGTATTTATAGCAATTTGCTGGCCTGAATACAAAGATTGATGCAGCTAGTAATCACATACAACGATCCACTTCATTGCAGTTGGCCTTTATACAGCATACAGAAAACAACATGGTTGTTAGTCACGAACAGTTAGATTATGGTTAGAGATTTTTCACAGTATCTTTCTAATAAAAATGTCAGAGCACTCTAAATAAAGCAGCTGATCAGTTCAGAATATTGAAAAAATCTTTAAATATTTAATCCAAGCAGACCTTGCTTTTCAGTTACAAAGGGCTTTTCCAACCAAGGCTATTTCCAGTTTTATTGCCTGGGTTCCCTCATCACTACAATATTCCAGCAAAACAGAAACTCTTCCAGGGCTTCCTGCTTAACTGCTTTTGCTTGTGCAAAAAGACGCAGTGTGGCCTGGCCTTCCCAAAAACGCTTTTCTCTCTTTGAGGAATTCTAGTTATTTTTACACAGGGGCAAGCACAAGTCTTCCCTTCGCTGGGATTGCCAGGGACCCAGTTCTGTGCAGTTGACTGAACACTTGGGAGGTGGAGGAAACTGGTTTCTTGTTCATAAGGACATTCAGCAGAGCTGACAGAAGGTCCCTAGAAAGAAGACCCCCACATACACTGGAAAATTGATGGGCTCCTTATCGACCTGATAGGAAAACCACAAACAGATCTGGGCATCTTAACTACTCATGCTGATCTATAATGTCTGTGACTGCAGTTTGGGCCTACATCTTCTGTCATATCAAAACTACTTTTGTTGAAAAGCTCTCTATATCATGTCTTTCATAATGTCCACAGAGTTCCCTGAAGTGATATACTTGAGCAACATTTGGGATCACAGACATCCAACATTAGAATAGTTAACCCAGTAGAGTAGAAACTATTCATACAGAAATTATGCCTAATCCAGACACCACTTGTCATGCTAAAAGTCCAGGGATATTTACAAAAGTGGATATTGAAGCATATTACCTAAAGTCTGGTGGAGAAACCAAGCTGCTCTTTGAACAATTAAAAGAAATCTAGCATAGAGAAAGACAAATTAAAGACTCGGGACTGGGAAATAATTCACAAGGATAAGACAGTTGCCAGTACTTTTACTCAGTTCTTCCCTGTCTCCAGTGCTCTGGCATGAAGGAAAAAAACGGTCAAGGGAAGAAAAGGCCTTTCAACAATAAGAATTTCACAAGAGAGGTAAAAAGAAAGAGAATACCTTATCCTCTCACACACACTGAAGCAGAGAGATCTCATGAAGACTCAGGAATAAGGAAAAGATCATTCTACTCTTGAAGTGCTGGAGGGGACAACTGATAGAAACACTGGAGCTCTCTCTGCTTGTCATTACAAACCTGAGAGAGTCTGATAAAGGTGGACTAAGGAGGATAATGGCATTTTCTTCTCATGACATCATAACCAACTTATACTGAGCTGCTGCAAACAGAGCTGACTTCCCTATTAACTGGTACAGGCCTCTGTTTTCGTGAGGGCTTCTTTAGAAACTATGGCATAAACAGAAAAACCCAAACAGAAAGATCCTGGAAAAGGCATTCATATTCCCACCAGCTGATTATAGCACAACAATCGGGAGTGTATACAAAAACATATATTAAAATAATACAGGTCTTTAAAGTCTGACTAGCTCTGAAATGGAAGTCTGCCTCCCTCTTTCAAGGGAAAAGTCTCCATTTCTGCTAAATGTATTGGTATTTAAGGCCATACCCATATACTGATCTATAAAGAAAACAACATGCTTTGATGGAGTAAGAATCTTTCCACAGGATGCAAAAGGAAGACATTTTTTTTGTTCCTCACTTAAGTCTATTCTAATTGTACAGACATTTTTTCAGAGGGTAGGTTATGTAAAAACTAAATAGGCAGAAAAAATACCGGCTTCAACATCCCTAACGTGACAACAAGCAGTACTTCCCCACCATATGCTACATGCTTCTGGTGCCTTTCAGAAAGCCTTTTTGTCTCATGCTGAGAACAGACTCCGACTGCAGATCTGAATGCCGAGGACTGAAAGTACTGCACAAATGAGAGATGGAGTTGGGAAAATGAGTGGCTGAGTATAGAAAGAAACAGGAAATCAATTCTCAGAGATGCTGTCTTTGCTTCAGTGCTTCTGTTTCACCTCCTCCTCCTACACTTGCTCTCTGTCCCTTGTCAGCTTTCTATTGTACCAGCTCTTTTCCTAGCTACCCACTAGGGAAGGAAGGAAAATTTACTGAGATCATCTTTCCTCTACTGGTGTGGTACACCTCTGTCTTAAGGGTAGCGTCTGGTTTATCCTGGCCCAGGTTGGACTGTCATCTAAAAACACAACAATTCTTTCTTTCAGCCTTTTCTGCTTCCCCAAGTATTGATTCAAATCCCAGCTAATGACAGGGTTTGAGAGAAACACATTTTTCTCACGGAAACTCTGAAAGCAATAGAAAGACGAAAATTACAGTGTATGAAGAATAAACAGACATATTTTTTAAAAAAGCAGGGGTCAGCTGGATAACAATTCCAGATAAGATTTAAGTAAACATATGTGGGAGGTAGCAGGAAAGGCAGTTGGTTCCTCATGCTCAGACATACACAGGTAATGACCTCTGTCTCTTGCTCTCCCAGAGCTAACAATGTCGGTTATTGCACTCCTCCAGTGAGCTCTGGAAAGGATCCAGTGCACTACTGATTACATTTCATCCACAGTTAGTTTAACCTTTGAAACATGACAGTCAGTGGCAGGGAACAGGCCAGCACATAAGGTCAGCTCAACCTTGTTGGTCCCAGCATTCTCCCAGTGTTTGCACAGAAAACAACCTGGTGATCAAGGATTCCTCTCCTGCAAATGCAAAAGACCCAACAAGGACAGTGCCAAAATGCTGATTTTATTGCAAGGTGTCATTCACAGCCATTAATCTGTCAAGACAGAAAAATATAAGTTCTCGTTTTCAAAAAAATAAAAAAGTGTTAGACAGAAATTGTGTCATTCAGGAAATGTGACTGATCTACTGTCAGGTATAAGGCAACTGTTGCACCTTACTTCTCCAAGAATATTGAAATAAAAAAAATACCAAAGAGAAAATAAGTACACTCTGAAATAACAGTGAGACAACTAGGTCAGCAAGTGTAACAAGAACACTTTGTGCTAAAAGGAAAGCTAAAAAGAATTACTGTTAAGTTGCTCATTTTCCTCAAGTTACTTCCTTTCCAGAACAGCCTCTTTCAAAGCTTGCTTTTAGCTGTTGCACACCCAATTTTAAAATGAAAAATAGCATCTTCAATTACCCTGAATTTCTACAGAAAAGTACAGGACTGAGCAAGATCAGATACCTTATCACTTTCTAAATATTATTTTTAAGTTCCAACAAAGCCCTTAATCACAGGAGAACATATGCAAAAGGAGAACAGCAAAGATATTCCTGGCTTCAAGAAGCCTCTAGTTAGTTATTTAGAACTTCTCACATTTTCCTTATGGTCAGATTAAAAACATTTTGAAGGTATTAAAATGGAGAAGAAAAATCAATTTTGCTTAGGAACTACTGCCCTCTAACATAATAGCAGCAATGAGAATCTTTTTTAGAGATGCTTAAGTATCCCTTGGAGCATGTGCACTTGGATTTTTCATTATTTGTGTAAGTGTTTGTGTGGATGGCTCAGGGAGCACAGGCTTTTCAAGAGCCAGTAAGAGGTGAAAAAAAGGTCACTTCAGCAGAATTCATTTTCTCTTAAATTCTCTGAGAAACGCTGCTAAAAAGTGGCAACAACAAACCCATCACCTTTTCCTCTCGCTATTAGCATTTCCTAAGGTTCTCTCAGTTATAATACAGCAATAGCTTTGGTTATACCCCATCACCTTTTCCATCCTCCTGTAAAATTAATTTTAATACAAATGCTGGCAACAGAACTCTTAAGAGCAGGACCCAAACTAGACCTCCAGATGCCCTTCCAACAGCATTTCAGCACTGCCACGAGCAATCCACATGCCCGAGATCTGCATCTGCTGCTGCTTGGGAGGGAAGGCCTCCCCTCACTTCTATTCACCACTGCAAATCCCCACCATTAGGCACAAACTAGAAACCTTGCCTCTGGTTTTTCCTGGAGGCAAACCCAGGGTCCTTCAAAGTAGGTGGAAAGCAATGTGGGCTTGCATAAAGAAACAACTGTGCATCAAGGTTTACTGAAGGAACGTTAACTCTTGTATTTAGAATGGAAAAGGGATGCTGCTTCAAAAGCTCACAAACAAAACAGAAAATCCAAAGTCGTCTCACTCTGGACTTGCTCACTCCCAACCCTTCACACCTCCCCACCCCCTTGAGTCTCTAAAATGGTCAAAGACCTGCACCAAAGCACCTACGTAAAGCACAATATACTTTTGTAATGGTTTAGTGTTGCCTTGGAGTTGGCAGTATTTATACTAGGAAAGACAATACCCTGACCTACAGATTGGCTCCTTTCCAAAGCACTGACACAAGACAACACGCTTCTCAGGGGAATATAGTTACCGCGTGTAGAAGCAGGTGCTGGAATACACTGGGTAACAGAAAAATCCAACTCCAGAGAGTGGGACCGCAGAGCAGAGATGTTTGAGTGGCTCTGCCTGACAGCAGTAAGGTCAGGTCAGAGCCAGGGTGGAAAAAAAGCTCACCCAGAGCCAAGCTGGTGCCTGCACAGCAACTGGCCGCCTCTGGCTTGGAGAAGGCCCTCCATCCTGGCTCGGGAGCTGGCTGAGATGGCTTCATGTAGCCACGCTTTCACTCCTGCAGCCAAAATGCCTCATCAGATGCAAAGGCACCACATGCCAGAGAGCTGAGAGCCAGCAGGGCTCACTGGCGTGGGGCTGGCCCTAGATCAAGGACAGCTGCATCTGCCACATTAGGCACCGCTGGCTGATTGGGTCCTGGGGCTGACATCTCAATAACAAGGGAACACAAGGGGCAGATAATGGAGAGAAACAACCCCCAGGGCTTTTTTTTGAGGGCCCTGAAAGAAAAGAGCTTAGGTCCAATGCTATAAAGACAAGAAAATGCTGGCAGAGGAATGCAAGAAGAAAGGTAACACAGTCAAGGTGACAGGCTCAGAAAACAATTTTCACACAGACCAGGCATAAGTTTGTCCATTCCACTGCAAGGAGTCCTAATGTGGTAAAGATGGAAGGTGAAAACTTGGATAGTTTTTTACTGCTACAGAGACCTTATGGAGGACACAGCTCCAGCCTGGGTGGGTGTGTGGGCACAGGAGTGGGTCCAGTTGAGAGCGTGCCCAGGCACAGTAGCAGAGAAAGGACACAGAAGGCAGGACCAGGAGCTAAACATCCTGGAGGAGATGCCAGAGAGAGGCCAAGATATCAGCTCCAGCCCGGGGAGACTGATGATTCACTTTATGGCCTGCAAGCACTTCCCACCAAAGTTCACACAGGAAGATAATGTCCCCTTCAAATGAATTTATGCAGATGGCAATTCATTTGTCAGAGGATAAAAAGATGCACTTTCATTTTAAAATGAGAACACTCGAGGTCCTCAGCAGATAAAAACAAGCAAAAAGCCAGTGTCTATATATGAGTGGTTTCTGCTCATGCCTGTTGTCTGATTTCAGTGGGAGTTTACGCTACCCAAGTTACGCAGGCCTGCTGGTCCAGGAAGGCACATGATTATATCTCATTAAATCCATACCAAGTCCATACTTCTCAAAAGATGCAAAATGAAAAAAAAAAAATGTAGATTGTGCAGGCACATGTCCCTGCAACGTAACTTCTGAATTGAAAACAAAGACAAAACAGTACCAAGCGTGCTCCAAAATGGACAACTGCTAAATGTGAACCCGGATACTTCAAGAAAAAAAGTATTTGTGAGGCAAATAACATCTTTTCGTCTTGATTTAGATTAAAACCTGTCTTTATTTGATGCTAAACCTCAGTAAGATTAAAAAAAAAAAAAAACAAACAACTGCTTCAGAAAATATTCCTTGCCTACTCCATTAGCCAGTTTCCTGTGCCTTTCTCACATGAACTTGTAATCCTTGATGAGGTTACACATGTGAAAATAAAGTTTTAAGCTGAAAATCATCATTACCTCCATACAAAAACACTATTTTATGTGAGGCATTTGATATGGTAAACAAAGCACAGTGGTAGAAGGATGCAAAAGAAAACACTTCACTACCACTGAAATCAGGTACTGAAACTTGTTCATTGATTTTCCTTCATTAAAAAATAACTGATTGTAAAAGAAGTATTGCTTGGCAGGATCAAAGCCTATCCTACAGGAAACACACACACAAAGCATTTGGAAATGAGGGTTAATTTGGCATGCAATTTAACAGCATTAGCTTTTATCAGCAGCATTTCAAGGTCAGGCACATCCATGTTTAAAATGTTTGGTTTTGTTACAGTTTCAACTACAACGTATTCGAGTTCAACACATCTTAAAGTGATATTAATCTCAAGGAAGGCTGCACAGAAGCACAAAAAACCCTCAAACAGTTTAGCATTGCAAACATCAAAACCAGAAAAAAATATTTCAAAGAAACCAAACTAATGATGTGGCTCTTTAACTCTCCCTTTTTATTAAGTCAAAACTTGACCATTTCAAGAAAAAAACAAAATTACATCAAATCAGCAGATTACAAAGAATGCGCTCCTTCATCTGAGCATGGGATTAAGTCAGAAAGATCAGGCCAAATGGAAGGAGTCCTTTTACTGACAGTTTGTTCAAGATTTAGAGAGCTTTTGAAGACAGAGTGACTAAGTCAAAACAGTCTCATTTGAAACAGTGTTTCTCTTAAAATGTATGGTTTACATTTTTTCTAAGAAAAAACACTTTTTCTTTTTTACTTAAACCTGATCTGCTCAGAATTCAAGTTAGCACATTTCATTTATTCCCCCAAAGATGAATTAAAAATGTAACATGATTAATTTTTTATGGTACTTTACACTTAATTTATTCAAAAATGTAGAAAAGGATGAAGGGTAAAAGAAAACATGAAGCAGATTTGCTCAGCTCCAAACACTTACAGGAGATTTTCCCTTTTATTGATTTATAAACTTCAAAAAGTAACGAATGGTTACATGTTTGCACGTTCACAGTTATGCTGTGGAAAGGTTTTCTGCATCTCTTTTCATTGAAGGTTTGTTCTATACAAAGAACCCTAACTACCCATAATGCTGGCAGACTTTAACAGTGGTTGGCATCAAATGTTTCATGAGATCAAGTCCACACTGCACTTGAAACAAACACTTTAATTAATCAATTACAGGCAGAACTTCACAGTACCATGGATGTATGCCTAAGAGCTTTACAAACGCTTACAGGACAGTGATGTTAGGGGACTGAAATCTCTTAAGCCTCTTTCTTTGCAATTCTCTGCCACAGTTCAGAAGAATGCCACCCCATTACGCCAAAACCAGGGGGGGAAAACAGTTGCTCTCACTTCTTGCGTGAGCATAATTAATCTTCTGACACATTGACAAAGCAGCCTGTTGATAGTCAAAGGAAGGATTTTTCTGATTTCCTCCCAAGACAGGAGATGGTCTTTATCCATCATCCCTTCTTCCTGATCTCTTCTTCCAGAGTCCCCACATCAGCAGAACTGTCTATCAGAGCAGACAGCAGGAGGGAAAGGTCTGGCTGATTGATAGGGCACCAGTGCTCCACAGTGCTATTTAAGTGTAGGAACCTATTGTTAGAATCTTACTTTACAGCAGTTTAACAAATATAATGGCAACCAATTCAACCATTGTACCACTAGAGTCAGCTCAAGCTAATAAGTAAAGTTAGCTGATTACACTGATCTGATTTAAAATACAGACAAATTGTAGAGACAGTCAGCATTAATGTGCACTGAAAGAGTAAAAAATTTTAAAGAAAAAAAGCTTTGTACATATTATGCTTTGTGAACTGAATTATGATTGCTTCTCACTCTTCCTTGTGACCAGGATCGTAGATTTCCCTTTGCTCCCAATCCTGGGCCTGCTAGGAATTTCTAATTAATCAAAATAAAGGCATTTTTGTTATAATGCAGTTGAAATTTTCTCCTCTTTCCTTGCTTTCCCAAAGTTCTAACATATTTGACTGTTAAGATTGTGAGGAATTTCAGTTTCTAAGGAGAAAACATTATAAAATGGCTTCTAAAAGGAGGACACTACATACTGCAAAACACACCAAGCTCCACACTTTTAACGCATCTTTGAGGAAACCAATTTGGTGTAACCAAAGTGCAGGTGTCCTGATGTAAAGAAATTTCTGCACGCCTCTCACAAAGATACTTCATATGCAAATTTCAGAAAATATATAAATACTTTTCTTACATACGCATTATATGTATTTACATCTATTTTGTAGTTTCTTTCCAGTCACCTTCCCAAAAAGAGATTAGCAAAATATTTGGGCATAATTACATGTTCACTTAGTTATATTCTGCACTCACAGAGGTCGTAGAAATTCTGTTAATCACTCCTTTTAAAGCTCTAATTCTTTGATAATTGCTGGTCATGAACCATTCCAGGTCAGAGAGGACCAGGGCATGGCACTCTGTGAACTGCTGCCAGACAGGGCAAGTCTGACTCATTATTTGAAATAGATGTCCAGGAACTAAGTCAGACCACAATCTCTACAGGCCTCTGCCTCACCAACGTAACAACCAAGGCAAAGGCATAAAAGAGTGCTCTCTTACTGAAGTTGCCAAGAAAAACACCTTCCTCCAAGTCACAGGACCTTGGTAATTCCTGGGTGTAGCTACACCACTCTGACCTTGACTATTTCATTCAGAACTTGCCCCTCCATAAAAATAACTACCTGCGCTACCTGGCCCAAACCAGTTCTCCAAGCAGTCTTCTTTCATTCAGTTACACCGGGAAAATTACTAGTACTTATCCCTGTGAGTAAAATTAGCCATTCAAAAAAGTGAGCATGATGTTCTTGCCATAAACTGCATGAAATTCCAAGGAGTACCAATTAGGCTGGAGCTGGAGTTAAATATTGTTTATGTCAGAGCAAATGTAAAAAACTACTTGTTCTTTCTGTCAAAAAGACTGTAGCCCACAACCCAGAGAAAGATATCCCTGTCTCTTTACTGGCATTTTATTCTTGCAGATGTTAAGGCAGCAATAGGAACAGCCATCTGCAGTCTCCTACTTTTCCTCAGGTTGTTTCCCAGTCTGGCTGCAGGAATCAACAGAACTCCTGGTCCTTGTGACATGATACATGAAGGAGAGATGGGGAACACTGGCATGGGTGAACAGACCATGCAAATCCAAAGACCTGTGCTTAAATACAGAGAAGATTCCTGTTGGGAGGCAAAAGGGGCACAGGTGAGAGAAGCAAGGGGGTCTCTGCTGAATGTTGCTAAAGAGGAAAGTGGACTTTCTAAACTGGAAGGGACTAGACTGGGATTGATGACACAAAAGGCTAGGCAATCTGAGTCCAGAGGAAAGCCAAGCATGAACAAAGGGCTGTGGAACACAAGGCTATAGGAAACAAAAGGAATATGGGGATCTCAGGGTGCAAAATCTGAGGTTATTCTCTAATCCAAATGTTAAGCGTCACTAACGCAGATCTTCATTTAAGGGATGTGAAAATAAATGTAAGACTGTCTCTCCCTTTCTTTCCCTCTCTCCCCAGTACAAGCAACCGAAAAAGCTGACTTCCTTCACACCCAGGCCACCTTGTTTGCTCTCAGAAATAATGATGCTTTTTTCTGAATTGCAGTCCCACACATTTTCTTAAGACTGGAAATGCTGAGTCAAGACTAGAGAGGGGAAAAAAAATGTGGATCGATACATAGTAAGTTGCAGTCTTGCAAATGCCGAGGCCAGCCAAAGGTGAATTCCCCAGAGTAGAGGAGATCACTGAGCTTTCTGTCCATAAAAGCTCTCTACTCCTAAGCTGAATGCTCCCTCTCTCTGTTGTCAAGTCAGTGACAAAAATTTATCAAGTGTTTACTGCAACAATATAGAGTATTACTGGATTATAGGAACTGGATAATGGCATTAAAGATCATCTGAGGACTGCAAAGAATTATTTCAACGAGACTTCAACTATGCAAGAATTGCAAGCACTGTTCATCTAACAGGTCTGTATTCCCCTTCCTATTTGCAAAAACCAAAAGCAAGCTAGAGGTCTGTCAGTCAGACGTGAACTTTAACAACAAATATAACAATTTCAGTATCTAAATTATGAATTTTGCATTACATGCCTGAAAGCAAAGGAGTAGTTCCCCCCCAGTGGTAGAATGGGAGAGCACTGGGACCTGCAGCAGCTCCTGCAAAGATAAGACGTGCCATTGAATCTGTTTCTTTTGTTAACGTAGCATGCAGCTGGCATACAGCCCAAACCCGGCTGTATCTTCCCAGCACATGCAGAGCAAAGATATCGGGGAGGGAGGAGGCAGCTTAAGAATCGGAAAGAGCCCACCCATAGCTGCAGGCAGCTTTGTGGGGCAGTGTGTTCTGAGCAGTGGACTGGATAGCTCACATGGAGCTCCTGCTATCTTGGGTCAGTGCCTATCAAAGTCCAATCCTTCTCTAAACAGTTGAGGTTGGGTACCTTTGCATTGAACTTCAGAAAAAAACACATGTGCAAATACCCAGTTTGTGGGTTTTCTATTTGATGATAGAATGGATCAGGACACTTACATACTTTAAATGCCTTACAGTAAACTGCTACTATAAAGAAGGCAGTCTGTTTGTTACTGATGCTTTCTGACCGTACATATTAAATAGAAGATTGTTAGTATATGCACCTTCATTTAAAGCAAATTCATGGAGCAGAGATGCTGAGGGTTTCTTCTTGGCAGTAATAGTCACAACAGTGAGTACAAAATACTTTCCTCTCCATTCTAAATACCTCTTGGGCACTTAGGTGCAAGGTGCTTTTCGCTAGAAATAAGGAATTTCTTTGGAATGATGAGGCCCATTTGACTTATAAATAGATACTGTAATACATGATACAAGAATAACTTCAGTCTATGCTAGGGATTTGTGCGGAATAGTTAATCTCTGGTGCTGATAGAAGAATATTCCACAGTGAATAGAATATTATATGCAAATCTAGTCCCTCTGATAAAAAATATCTCAGATGATTAATACCAGTGATCCCAATAGACATCAGACTTCACAATTACAAGCTCACCCAAGGGACAGCACACTAACTTTTAATCAGCAGCATCATTTAGGTAAGGCATGAGATGTGCCTCTACCCCATGGCAGAGTGCTGAAGGAAGGATAGCTGCTACCAGCTGGACATGGCTAGAGGGTGCAGTCCAGCAGAACAGCAGTAACCCACTGTGGCAGTGTCCCACAGCCTCTTAGACCAGCCAAAGCAAGGAGCTCCAGCAGAAAGCCTCCCCAATAGCTGTGCAGCTGACTGCAGGGCCAGCCTGGCCAGGCCCAAACAGAATATAAAACACATAACACAGTGAGGTGTGTTTTTTACATATTACAGCACGCAGGAGGAGACCAAGGGCAGCTGGGCAACAAAGTCATCCCAGTGAAGAAAAAGCTATGGATAGAAACTTTGCTTCCCTCTTTACTAACAACCTCCACTGGTACTTTCTGGTTTGCTTAAGGCTATAAGTCATGATTTAGAGCACCAGATCAAGTACTTCTTCCCATCCTGATGTCTGAATTGCAGATAGATGGAGGTGCAGTTCTATTAACACCAGGGGCTATGTGTCAGTCCCTGGAGTGGTATTAAAGGGAAAGTTGACCCCAACTGAGAAGCTCCCGAAGGTGAATGACTCAGAGTACTGAAAAAGAGTATTTTGACTGACAGCTTCTCCACGTTGACCCTTTTAAGGGGGCTTCACTAGTCAGCTGTTTGTAGGATGCTACCAATTATTTCCTTTCACAGGGCAAAGGACATGACTTTCCAACCCCATACTGGTGGACAAGAAGCTGCTATCAACTTTATCCAAGCAGAGAATTTTACAGAGTTTATGATTACAGTTCTGATACACAAAAATAAAAGTCATGTCTCTGAGCACTAAACACGAAAATACTTGTTAGCTTGCATTTTTGGAAACAGCATATATTTCTGTACTAGAGGTGAGTGACAGTGATGAATTTTCATGACAGGTTGTGCAACATTTTTTCTTTGCCAACTCATTTATATGCCAGGAGTTTTGATTGTCTACACCACCAACAAAAAAACCAAGTCGGGAAACAAGTTACTAAACAAGAACTAACGCTCGTTTCAGATACAGCAGAAAACAACACAGAAGGAAAACACAAGGCATAGAATAAACAGATAAAAGCCCAGTGCATGCAAGAGGTCTAGTCAATATTTATTTAACAGCACTAAGCAGCAAGGAACAAACTGCAAGGTAGCACTGTCTAACGCAGTTCCTCTGACTTTTTGCTTACAGCCACAGCTGCACCTTCTGGCAATGCAGAACCTGGTACCTGACAAAGGAAGCCCAGTGGAGTGCTCTTCTCTGGTACACAGCCAGCATTCACTAAATGAAACCTGCCCTTTTGGAACTCAAAGCAACAAGCAGTTCTCATTTACAACAGAATCTTCTCCTCAAATATTCAGCTTCAATGAAAAAATTAAAAAAACCCCAAAATAAATGCTTTATACGTTACTGTAAAATATAGCTTTAAACCATGACCAGTAGTAAAGTATAATTGCTTTCAGCGAGAACACAGCCTTATTAAATCACCCATCTAATTTCCCTCCCCACAAAAAAAAAACCAAACCAAAAAACAAACCACACACAAAAACCCAACCACACACAAAAACCCAAAAAACAACCCCCCAGTAGAATTACTGATGAAAACATGACTCCTCTCAATTACAAGAGTCTCTCTCACCTATCCTCTAAAAGACAAATAGCAATATATTAATGTTTTTCAAAGTTCTCTACAAACTACTGATTTATAATTGAAGATGATTAATATAAGTTATTTGAATACAGAAAATCCAAATCATATCCAAAGCTTTCATAAGACTATTATTAGCTACACATTATTTTAATAATTCAGATAAATATTTTTCAGTGAGGCCTACATTTCCATGAAACTGTCAAAAGTTACTGCAATGTAATGAAAGAATTGGGTAGCATTGCTAAAATACTTCATGAACCTACATCATATGTTTTGTAATCAGTTCTAATACTCACATATTGACAATGTAAGGCAGATAATAAAAAGGTAGAAGTTAAATTGGTTTGAACACCTTTATCCATTGTAAATTTATTAGAATTCTGTCAAAGTTTTATTGCATTTCACTTGTTTTGAAATTTCCTGACAGATCTTGCAGCAACACACACTATTCAAAACCAGCATTGTTCCAACCTTACAAATGTGCCCATTGCAGTTCTGCGCCCATCAGGATTCAGATGCTGTTGTCTAGCTGCACCAAAATGTCAGGATCTCTAGACAGGAGATTTTCAATGCAGGCCATGCCATCAGCAAGAGCAAAAGCCACAACTGTAAATATAGATGTTTATCATTGTCAGAGACAAGGCTGGTTTAGACTGGGAACAGTTCATCCCAAAATACTATCAAACTCAGATTTGGGCCAGTCACTTAGAGACTTGCCATCAACAGCTGTTTGATGTACAAAAAGAACATAAATTCTAAAAGCTGGATTTAGGAAGAAAAGGCTCTGTATATTTTTAGATTACTACTTCGGCCCAATTTTAAGTCACTTAAATTCAACATGTGAAGTCTAAAGCAGTCTGAATGATTTGTGCTTGTTCAGTCCATGTTGTTCTCACTATGAACATTTAGAACACTTCTATCTTCAAAAAGTACATTTTGTTCTCTGCCACTCAAGCATGCACACCAAACACTAAGTTACAAAGAAAAGCAGATATGTTGAAATGAATTATGGTTGTTTTTCATTGAGATAAAGTACAGTAGAGAAAACCAACTATATTTTTTCCTTCCCTTTCTCCATCCATATCCTTACACATACCCAGCTAAGAATATAGGTTATTCCTTGCCTTCTAACAAGTCAGATAATATTTTCATGTTTCAAAGATACGGTTTCAGTTATAAGTTCCAATATTACAAAGATCTAAAACTGCACCTATTCTTCACACAATCACACATTACTCAGTGCCCAAACAATTAACATATTCTTCCAAAGGGAGCACAAATTAATCCCTAACTGTGGTGGTTCCACTTGAACACTATGGAAATGGAAGTAACCCTTTGTAAGACAACTTTTAGCCCAGAATATGAGTTAACATATAATCTAGTGTTCTGCAAAGCCAGTAAATATTTTCTTTGTTGTTCTTTTATGTGAGATATCTCACAAAAATCTCAGAGCTCTTCTTTTCAAAGTAATAGCAGTGGGACATGGAAAAGCTGGCAAAGCTAAGTACAGAACATTTGATAATACTAATTTTGGAAAGGATAGTTGGAAGTGATGTTTTTACAGAAAAGTGCTTTTTCATTCAGAAAGAATTTATGCTTTATATGAAGCCCATTTCAGAGCAAATACCATCAGAGAGGTATGATAGTCTTCATTTGTTTTCATTCGACATCCAGCATGTTTACGCTAGAGACATTTGAAGACCAATTTATAATGCTTAGCAATGGAAGTAGACAATTCGAAATATCCTTTGTCAATCATCTGCATGCAGCCTGATTGCTTGTTTACAGATTTATGCAACACAGTTCTCAGAAAAAGAGAAAGAAATGGAAGCTGGACAGACTTCAAAGTCAGCAGAGTTTATTCTTCTCTGGCATCCTGGGTTGAAACAAAAAATCTGTAAAGCACACTACAATAAGAAAGAAAATAGCAAAGGTATAATTACAAATCTCAAGAAACAGATAAATAATGTAAGAAAATGATAGACAGATTTGTTATTATATAGTGAAAGTTAAAATTATTACAAGTTCCCTGGAATAGGTACATTTTATTTTAATGGTTTCATACAGTGATTTTTAAAAAAATAAATACCAGTTTATATCCATTTAAAAGTAAACCTAATTGCAGTAGTAGCTATCAAAGCGACTTTTGAAATTCCATGCTTTTATTTCTAACCAACATAAACTCATTTCTGCTAGCTAATAATGGACTGTGAAAATGAAGAATGCACACAAGTTTTAAAACTACCATTTAAAGAAGATGAAAGTTTTATTTACTGCAGAGCTATAACCATTTGCAGTATTTAAAGATTTTCAAGTCAATGACATTTAAGCCAGTTTTATAAGCAGCAAAACTGTAATATCCTTCTAAAATAAAAACAGCTATCCTCCTTGGCAAGGGGATGTATCAATTTTCTACTCTTGGCAATTAAAAGAAAAAAACGAACAAACATATTTTGAAGGACTGTATCTGCCCCTCATCCAACCTGCTTAAATGTGTCTTGCCCAGTGATTCACACAGCAACACACAGAGAAAGAGGTTGTATGGACACTGAAGAAATTGAAGTGATAGTTTTCATTTTGAGTCAACCCAGCCCAAATAGAGAGAAACAGAGCAGATTCAGAGGGGTTCTTCTAATATTTCATGTACTGTCATGTAGTAAAATAAAACAATGCCACAACAATACAAATATTTCAGAGTCGTCTGCTAGTCTACAGACTTTATTAGCATACAGATTTTCATGTGAACTACATGTAAATATCCCAAGGAGCTTGACAACATAGACAAAAAGACTACTGACATAAATATCACATGTACTTTCTCAAGAACATGGCAACAAATAGGCAGAGTGTGAGGAAAACCTCTACACAGAGTAAGCCTCTCACTCTCCCTACCAAAGAACAGGCAAGAAAGCTAACACAGCCTAACAAAAAGTAGGTTTAGAGACCTAATCTTAAGAGCAATGTAAAGAACTGACTTCACTTCTTTTGCTCTTCTGCTACAGCACATGCTATATTGCCATGAATTCACACTGTAGTGAAAAGATGACATCTTCAAAATCAACTTCATGTTTAAATGCTGTTCTTCCTGCTCTGTCGTTTCTGGTGATAAATACTAGGAAATCAATGAGGAAACATCATTTGAAGTGAGCCATTCATCATGTACCGAAAAGGGTAAGTACCTCATAAATTGCAGTGATCCGTTTCCTATTAGAATCACACAACAGAAGGCAACAGCGTTTCCATTAGCAATTTTTATGACCTCTATAGGTAGAGGATAAGGTTAGGAAATGGCTTATTTTTGTCAGCTATAAAGCAGTTGTTATTGGGTGGGGTAAGAGGAAAATTTTCAAGAGAATCAGAGTTATTCGTAAATCAAAGGGCAGGGGGAGGGAGAGATACAACAAATAACACCACCAACAACTACATGTTTTCATACTTAAGAAATTTGTGGATTGGCAGTTCTCTAAGTAATACTGAATATTTTAGTAAATTTTATTGCCATTGGAACCTTATTATACTGCGTGTGACTGTAGGCTCAAAAAACATTGCAACTACCATTGCCTATGACTGCTGCCCAGTAAACAGCACTTTTTTTACAACCTAGGGAATGGATTCTCTTTTACTTTTTTCTAATGTTCCTCTAAATCCAGTGTCACACAAAGCATGAAATAAAAATTCAGGCTTTAAAAAAGAAAAGTAAATTTTATTTAATCAAGTGCTCCATTTTCCCTTAGCCCTGTTTACCTTCCCTATCCCATCCCGCGCAACACTCTATGCTCTCTCCACCAAAAGCAGGCAGGATGGACACACCAGGTAGCAAAAAGAAATAAAAACTGTAGGGTTTGATGTGTCCCTTCACAACTGACAATATGACTAAATACCAGTCCTGAAAGAACAATGAAGCTTTATACATGAACAGACTTTCTCTAGAGTGCTGGGAGCGGGGTTGGGAGGAGGAGAAAAGAAATAGCTTTATTTTCAAATATTCCCTCAGTGAATTTTACTGTATTTAACATAGAAATGCCTCTCAGATTCTATCTGACATACTGGCAAGAGATTACATTTTCAAGGCAATCTCACCCTAAATCCAGAAAATTTTGAAGTCCATACACCAAAACATCATCTAGTTTTGTGAAACAAATGGTAGTAAAGCACCTTGTGTGTGCACTTCAAAATTGAACAAAACAGGCAAAAAACTATCCGATGACAATAATAAGGTTTAAGGGATAAAAATCCAAATTCAAATGATTATACATCTCCTGTGACCCAAGGTCTACTGTGAAAACCACTGAAAATCCTCTGACCTGTGTAATACACATTGGGACGGTCTGAAGGATCATCAAGTCACTTCTGTTCCTACTTCCGCCCCTTCCACATGCACAGCATTGAATTAACACTAAATATTTCAACAGAATTCACCACAGTTAAAAAACTGCACATCAGTATTTATTTATGCAAGTCTTTGAGCTTAGCTCTACCCAAGTTTCCACCTTTCAGAAGACACCGCAAGCCACTTGATTTGTTTGAACCGTAGTCTCATAGAAATTCAGATTCAAAACCCTACACTCACTCCATCATGGCTAAACTGGAAGCGACAGGAGAGCCTACCACCCAGGACTCTGGTCCACTGACTCTGGTAGTGGTGGTAAAAATAAAACAGCCTAGATAACGAAGCATGAATTTTCCCCTCAGCAATAGCCGGTATTACCTCACATGCCACCCACGGACGAGCCCATCCCACACTAATTGTTAAGCTACTTTCCGTTCCCAGCAGCCAAGATCAAATGAATGTTCTTACAGTCATGAAAGTGAGGGGCTAGTTAGCCCTCGTAAGTGAGATTGGTTTCACCTACATGAAAGCTCACTAATTACTTTTTGTTTTTCTTTTAACATTTTCAGACCAGCTTTCACACACACCTCTCCTTTTCCTCAATGAAAATTTAGAAATTCTGATTTTCTGAAATAGTTGAGTGTATCACTGTAATAATTTAGAGCTTTACCTGTTTCCCAGATAACTGATTTTACTCTCCTAACAGTGCTCTCAGGACCTTCTTCACTAAACTCTGTAAAATCAGAGCTCAGAATGTGATTTCACTGTAACAGTATTTTTCTTCTCTCTGGGCCAGTGTACCTGCCATACCCAGGACAACATAAGGGTACTACCACACATTACAAACACATTTGTAGCACAGTCCCCTTACAGAGTGAAACCTAGGCCACACCCCTCCCTTCTTCCTGGGCTCAACTTCACTCCTGATTTCTCTCCCTCCTCCCCACCCTACAGCAGCATTGTCAGCTCATCACTCGTTGTCTTTGCCATTCCTTCCTCCTTCAGGTGGAACTTCTCACACTCTTCTCCTGTTCCACCACAGGGTCCCTTTCACAGGGTGCAGTCAGGAACAGACTGCTCCAGTGTGGGTCCTTTATAGGGTCACAAGTCCTGACAGAAGACCTGCTCCAGCCTGAGCTCCTCTCTCCATCAGGTCCTGCCAGGAGCTGCTCCAGCGTGGGCTTCCCATGGGGCCACAGCCTCCTTTGGGCACCTACCTCCTCCTGTGTTGGGTCCTCCATGGCCTGCATGTGGATATGTGCTCACCTGTGGACCCCCACAGTCTTCAGAGGCACAGCCTGCCTCACCATGGTCTGCACCACAGGCTGCAGGGCAATGTCTGCTCCAGAGCCTGGAGCACCTCCTTCCTTCTCCTCCTTCTTCACTGACCTTGGTGTCTACAGAGTTCTTTCACATATCCGCAGTCCTCTCTCCGACTTAAGTTGCTGCTGTGCAGCAACTTTCTCCCCTTCTCAGCTCTGTTAACCCAGAGCTACCACCACGGTTACTGATGTTGGCCTTGGTCAGCAGGTGGTCCGTCGGAGTCAGCTGGCATTGGCTCTGCTGGACACAGGGGAAGCTTCTAGCAGCTTCTCACAGAACTCACCTCTGTACGCCTCCACCACCAAAACCTTTCCACACAAACCAAATGCATACTGTCAGTAAATATCATAAATCTTTTGACTGATGGGGTCTTGCCTCGTTGCCAGTGTTCCCCATAGAGCACCGTGACTTGAGGGGAGGAACTCCAAAGACCTTTCCAACTCCCATTTTCAAAGCAGACATGGGAAAAGTGAGCACCACAGGGTTCTCATTGATGTGTAGGAATACCAGCAGTGCTGCTTGACTGCTGTTTGTCTTCATCAATGCCCACCTCATCCCCCCATCTGAGGCTTAATTATCCCCACAGATACTCACAGCAATGTGATCACATATTGCTGTGGCTAGGACATAAGTGGGTTTGGCTTAGTGGTTGGGTCAGGCTGCTGCTGGGATATAACCAGATCAGGGTCAGGAAAACACAAAGTTGGAGACCAAAGAAGTAAAAACACAACAATTTTGAGGACAAGGCAGGGGTGTGAATGCCAGGCTGTGATGGGGAACATGGGAAGTGCTGATGTGCCAGAGAAGGCATCAAAGCCCATAGTCTGGGCGGAGGCTGGACTCAAATTCTGCACTAGAGCATGGGAATGCTCGAAAAGGATGGTTTTCTGTCTTATTAACCTACTCTGATTGGACTGGCAATAAATTGAAACTAAGATACCCAAGTCAAGTCTGTTTTCCCATGAAGTTAATGGGTGAGTGATCTTTCCCTCTGTCCTTATCTCCACCCACAAGCCTTTTGCTGTATTTTCTCTCTCCTGTCCAGCTGAGTACAGGAGTTATAAAGTTGTTTTGGTGGGCATCTGATGCTGAGTCAGGGACAACACAGAGCAGAAAAGCAACAATGTTAAAAAACTCTTTGGTTCTGTTTTAGGCATTACAGTGGCGAAACTTCTGGGGAAACATATTACTCTGCTCTAACTCTACTGTCCCCGCTCCCAGCCGTTTTGTCCAACATATTCTCAGTGTCATTGCCCAGCTTTGCCTTCAATGCCTCTTCACTTCCATTTCTGATTCTCATACACTTCCTCCTCATGAAGTCTACCTTGGTTTCTTTTAATATGTGCAAGCCCTCAGATTCTTTTATGGCCAGTCCAATCTTCTTCTCAGTTTGTTCTACGTGCTTCACCCCAAGCTTTACTATCTTTCTTAGCCTCCTTGTTTACTCCCCCCATGATTATTTCCATTTCCTCACCATCTAAGCCAAGTAGCTTCCACCTGCACGTTGCCAAAATCCAACCAGTAAAGTCACACAGTCACTCACACACACACACACACGCATGCATACAGCATCAACCCTAAAAACCTCCTCAGTTTCAGTGCTTAATCTTCAGAGGGCTTGCAACGATCAGGGAGTATGACTAAATGTTGTACAGCTACAAGCTGTAACAGAACCCTGGGGGAGGCAGAATTTTAGCAGTGAAGCGCTAGCAAGTTTATGAGCATCAATAAACTAGAAGTTTTGGCTCTTAACTCAGATAGCTTTGGCTGACTTCTGAAGGGACAGCAAAGATGCAAACTTGAGATTAAATCTACTCCTGCCAAGTACAAAATAATTAGACAACAAGGATGTTAAAAAAAAAAAAAGGCAAGAGCAATGTTTTCCTAATATTTTCCCTTCTGCAAACAAAGCACTTGCTCCATGTGTGTGTCTGATGCCAAAAACTGCCTACTACTTCAATCTGAAATAAAGGGGAAAAGTAGTCTGTAACAGCTGTTCAACAAGCCCAAAATTCACACAAATGTCTGAAATTTGGTAAAGCACTGGAATAGTAAATTGTGTAACAGAAACCGCTTGCAAATCTCGGCAGATTACATTAAAAGTTTCATCTATAGTTACTTGAAACAATACAATAAAATAATTTGTCCAAAAATATTTGCTGTTTCTCTTCGTTTGTGTCTAAAAGTCACTCTTCCTTCACTGCCAATTTTAATCTCACGAAGACTTTTAACCTTCATCTTGCCACCACTACCCTCCAGCTTCCAAGAGGATTCAAACAAGAACTTTTAAGCTTACATTTGACTATCTCATTGATACATCTGGCTTTAGACCAACCCCTTTAACTTCAAAGTTCATATGGATTTGCTATTACCAAACACAAAGTCATTGACTGCGTAATGTCCAGCTTCTTTCAAGACAAAGATTCTCATCATAAAGCAAAGTTCCTCTTTCTAGTAATAAATTAACAGTTTTGAAAACCAACAAAATTACTTTCTAGTATCACATCCACCATCCACCTCCCATACTTGCATCAGAAGGCCACAAATTCAGTCAAGGTTCAAACTAATCAAGCTCTACACTTATGAAAGTTTTCTGTGTAAGGGGGTGGGGGGAGGTGAACGATGACCTCCACACTTAGTCTTGGCAACTAGGAAAATAAAAGTCACAAGAGCAAAAGTTTCACATTAAAAAGATTAGGTCATCTAATAGCTCTTGTTTTCTCAGGCTATTAAGGAAGATACTTCCTAGTGCTGTATCCACTCCAGTTGTGACTCAGCTTCCTGATGTGTGACCTGCCCTCTCTCAAAATACTAGTTTAGTATTTTACTACTCCAGAAAAGCACCCAGTGCAGTAACTGGAAAGTATAGTTTCCAAAGAGACAAATAATGGCTTTCACGTCTCCATTTCTAAGTTTTAATCATCGCAAGGGGTGACTAAACACACTGCAGTGTGCAGTGCAGACTTCCAACACTCCACAGATGCAAGGTCATTATATTACAGAGGAATTGCTTCAGAATCAACTTGAAGTTCATGGATGTTCAGTTTTGAGCTGGGATAGAGAAGCTACAACCCACAGCCACATGTCCTACAGCTGCAATTCCCTCCAAAACACACATTATGTGTGTTTAAAAACCAATATATTTTCAGCCAAGGGTAAGTAAAGAGCTTTATTTGAATGCCTTATCTTACCTCAAAGATGTCAATATTGAAATTTGATTAAAAACTTATTTTTCAAAAATACTACAGTCACCATTAATACACACAGTCTGAAAGTAGAAAACCACCATTTATTTTTTCTCCATTAAAGTTTAAACTACAGGTTAGAAGAAAAAGAAAGTTATCCTGAAAGCACAAAATGTGTTTTAAGAAGTTGATTTTTTTCTCTTTTAAAGATGGTAATAATATTGCTAATCAAGGAGCACCTCACAGAAAAATAAAGCTAGTGAACCACTAGCACCTATTTTTCATGGAAATATGAAGGAAAACTATCCAGAGCCAAGCTCAAACTGGCACAGACCAAAAGTCGGACAGTTGCATTGACTCCATCACCTCTCACAAAGCAAGGAAGGTAAGTCAATAAACTGACCCTTTAAGATCTGTCTAGTTCAGTAATTTTCATTTGTATCCAGTTGGCATCAAAAAAAAGTAGTCATGATCATGACCTTTGCATTTCTACAAACATTAGCCATTGTTATGAGGAAGACCCCTTTGGCCTCATAATTCACATGCTGTTAACAACCATCAAGAACACAGCATGTGTGTCACTTACTAAAAAATGTAAGAAAAATTGGGTGTCACACTCATACCCCACTGTTCCTGTGCACAGCCATGAGCACCAAAGTTAACCTGTATTACACTCAAAACTTAAAGAAGATTATAATTAATATACTTTTGATATTCATGGGACTTTTTGGACTATATTATTACTGCTTTGGGGCAAGATGAAGGATTATTTGGCTTATTCATATTATTTCTATTTATTTTGTACTATTTCTTTTCACCTGGTTTCCAAGAGAAACATGGCTCATATTACATGCTTTCTGTCAAGCACCTCTTAAACACAAAATTCCATGCAAATGAGACAGAGGAACAAAGGTCTGAAACATATTTCAGCCTCTCAATATTGAAGAGAAAACTTAGCCAGTTAGGAAGGGCATTCAACCATGTCTCAGCTACAGGTAACGGCAATACAAAAGCAAGCTGTTGGAAGGGCTGATCCTAACCACATCCTAAGTATAGAAGACATTTTAAATCAGAGTTTATAAATCAAAAAATCCAAATCTATAGGCAACTAGTCTTCTTTAATTATGGCACTCCTGGAACTGCTTGTTAATACTTAGTTTTATTATCTATAAAACAAATATGGTGCGGAAAAGAAACCTATATGCTGTTTTATCTGGCTCGATGCCTGCAGAAAATGCACTGTGAGCAAAGGACAGAACTGGAGCACTTACTGCAGCCCACCTCACTCAATCCAGTGTCCCACAGTAACCGAAGAAGAACAATAGGGTGGTCAGAACAACCTAAAAACAGGCATGGCATGGCCATAAGCTGCCTTCCCTAAGTCACAGTGGCCCACAACAGATCCTTGGAGAAGAATACAGACTCTGTGATGTTCCTGCAGTAATAAGTACCCAAAACGTTCTCCCAGTCTCCACTGATCTGCAGCTCAAGTCTCATTTAACAGCAACCATAAATTTATCCAGCTGCTGTAGAAAACACTTAAGCTTTCAGCACAGTCCTGAGAAAGGTGTGTCACAACCCACCTCACATTGGCAGTTATCACATTTTGTTTGCATTCAGCGTGGCTCCTGATAATTTCATTTGATGCTCCTCAGTTCTTTCTCTCCAGAAGACATCAACAGCTATCACCTTCTGCCCCACAGTATTTTACGGACCTCAGATGTCTTACTCTCAGGTTGTAGTCTAGTCAGTGTGGTTGTTCCTTACATAAGAGCACTTGGATCACCTTATTTTCTTTCTCTTCATTTTTTCCAATTTGAATATCTGTTATTGAAGAAACAAGAGGAAGGAGACAAACTGCAAACGACCTTCAAGATGTAGGTATACTAAAGATGCACGTGCATGGTATAATCTTTTTTTTTTTTTTGCTTTCGTTTCCTTTTTTTCCCTCCCTAATGACTCTTAACATTTGCTTTCCTTTGTCTTTCACCCCACATCATTACAGGCCATTAAGCCAGCATGTTAATAGCACTCTCCATTACAACCTTGAGACATTGTTTCTGAGCAATAGTCCTTTCAGAGTATCTATACAAAACTGACACACATTCATGCACTTTCTGAGATAAATACTGAGGTATTTCAGAAAGAGAACATTGTATATTCCCAGTCCGTCATCAGGATGGAAAAGTAGTAGAACAATCTGAATTCAGCTCTATCCTTCCTCTTCTGTTATTATGGTATGTGAGCGATTCTGTTGCAGTGCTTTGCAGTGAGAGAGAAGATATTGCATGTGAAAGAGAGATAATAAACCATAGGTCATCTTAAACAGATTCGAAATTCTGCATATGGTAGCTGAACAGCCCAAGAACACTAACAAACTTCACGGGCAACTCATTCTGAAATTTCATACAAACAAATGTTGCGTTTAACTATAACAAGAAAGTGCGTAGTAGGTAGTAGGTTTCATTAGAGAAATTTCAGTACAAAAGAGGATTAAACCATCACCGTGTGGAAAACAGAAGATAAGGTGGATTTTTCCTCTCTCTTCTGCCAAAGGCTGGCAAAGATCAGTGAAATTAAACACTGCCCAAGGCAATTGTTAAAAGCAGTTTGGCCATTAAAGTCATGTCATCTGGTGACCCAACTGACCTACATTAAGTCCAGGCTAAAGGGCAACGTCATCTCTCTTTTCCTATAGATAGCATGACTTTGCATCTTCAGCACAGATGGAACACAACCCCTTTGGCCTTCTGGTTTCCACTGTATCCCTTGCTACAAACCAAAGTTAGCTGCAACCAATCTTTTGTACTGATTTGGCCTTACAAGGATTTTAGTTTTGTGAAACAGAGCTGAAAGCCAGCAAATTTTCCTCCCTTCAGGTTATCCAAGCAATATCTGTCTAACCGGGGGCTGTAGCACTCCATATACTCAGTGATGAAAAAGATTAATAGGCTAATACAAATATTACTAAAATTGTCTGTGTAATTGTCCCTGGATACATTCATTTTGAATAGTCAGAATAAATGAGACATTATAATAATTTTTCTATTATAACACTAAATGTCAGAGAAGAGGTTACTCAACAAATAATTTACTTTAGATCTACTGAACGGTCTACAGTTTTTCCACTCAGACTTGAGTTGCCACGTCAAAAATGGGACATTCCTCAAGAATTTTCCAAAAATATTAATACTTTACAAAGATCCCTCACAATACACAGAAATTCTGTTCCACCGACAACATTGGATCATTCCAGTTCTAATCCACCTCAACATCACTACTCTGAAGATATAAGACCATTGCTTGCAGAACTGCAACCGAAGCAACACACTCCAAGCCCAATTTACCATGCAGCTATCTTTTATACATTTTGTATTTTATTACAAATTGAGTATAAGTGGCTCAACTAACGGTTTCAGTAAAGATAAATATAATGGAAAAGGAAAACTGACTTTTAAATTTGAGGATTATCACTTAATTAGATCAAACAAAATTTAACTTGCTTTTTCTCAGAGTCACAGAATAATTCAGGTAGGGATGGATGTCAGAAGTTCTCTATTCCAACCTCCTACTAATGGCAGGATCAGCTGTGACAGCAAACTTGGTTGCTCAAGGCTTTGCCCGGTCAAGCCTTGAAAATCTCCAAGGATGCAGACTGTAAGGCCACCCTGGGCAACCCATGCTCAGGGTGAAAAGGAAAGCTGCTCTACCCCTTTGTCAGTCCACAAACCATCTCATACAAGCGGTGTGTGCGGAAATTCTACAAAGTCAGTTTATAGGAAAGAAAGTGGATGAGAAAAGAATAGCTTCGTACCGATTGTTATCAATCCCTCTTTTACACGGTTATTGAGGAGAGCCCCCCCATCTTATTCAATCACTGTTTCTTACAGCAAATGGAGTTCAGCACAGGCTGCTTTAAGAAGATATAAAGTGGTTAAATCTTGCAGCCTTAAAAGGGTTCTTGAATTATTTCTATGTTCTGCTCTCCTGGAGGAAACTCCTTCATCAAAACTCAAGGAATATTCTTACATGTCATTCCATCTCTGCAAGGCAAAACACTAATTTACACTGCAATAGCTTTCTTGTTTACCAACAAAAGACATTTTGAAGAGCTGCCAGTGTGCCAGAAATTAAGTTTATGGCTTGATCCTGTAATGTCTGTGCCTCTTCATCAGCAATCTTTGTCAATGGGAACAAACTGCTAGGCTGCCTGAAGGGTCAGTAGAACAGAATTTGCATCTTCTCCAGATTATGCAAATCTATAACCCATACATGTTTCATAGTGCACTATTAATCTAGAAATCATATACTCACTAAAGCATTAGGTTGTTTTTACCCACAAAGAATAAAAATTATTCCCTTGTTTGAACCAGGCACACACTAAACATTCCAGCGACTAATTAATCTTGCTGGTTCTACCCATACTTCCAGTCTTCAAAGTCTTTTAAGAGAACTGAAGAAATGCATGTGATATGTAAGAATGCAAACAGCTAAGTCAAGTCAAAGTTTAATTTGCTTTTAACAGCCCAACTATATGACAAAAACCAAAAACCACCTGTTTTCTTTGTTTTCACTCTACCCTGCTGAAGGATATAGAAAGATCTAAAGGTATGTAATAACTATATCCTTCTGACTGCTATTTAAAAACAAGGCCATTCAAACATCATCCATTAAAAAAAAAACAAACAACAACAAAACCCCAACAACAAACAACAGCTTTTAGCAAAAAAATTAAATCAAAGTTGCAAAATTCTGATTTCAAATTCACTGCCTGGGCTGGCCCCCTTGCTTATAAAGCACTTAGTAGAATGTCCTAGAATCTCAGTGACCAGCATGCTGAAGGGAAGAACATGCCCCCAATGATTCATGAAAGTTTAACTTTCATATGATTGTATTAACATATTTCAGTTTGTCCAAAACAATTATTTTGAAGAAAAAGGTTTCTGTTGGATAGACTGCTTTCTTAAGATTATCATGAAAGAGAAGATTTCAGAAGGAATTAAAAATGTAGTTGAAAAAGCTGACCAAAAGAGATAAAAATCGTGCTAAAAAAACCCCAAAACAACAGAAGAGGTAGAATCAAAGAAAAAAATGCATTGAAAAATACATTTTTGTGCGAGACTTCCTTCTGCCTTTTAGATGGTGTAGCAGGAAAAGGAAGGAGCAAGGTTGGTTTTAATTCGCAAGCTGCAAGGATCCCTTGAGGTCCACGCAAATGCTTTTAAAACATATTTTGTTATAGTTGGAATGCCAAAGCATATACAAGTAGCCTGATACCCTCCCAGCTCCCTACAATGGAGGCCCCCTCTGGACTCCTCTGAAGGGCTCTCCACCTCAGAGATGGACGGGTGTTCGTCCCCGCTCCAGCAGGGAAGGAAGGTACGTATTACATGGTGGAAAAATTCTACCAGAGGGGTGTACTACAGTCTCCTTCCACATTAACTTACAATGATTATTTCAAGTTTGTGAAAGAGCAGTATGAATTTTCTGGTTTATTTATTTTTAAAAAACAAGTTCTCGTGGACACTTCTGCACTGAAGTCTGTCCTTAAAAAGCTTACACTTCAGTGACTTTTTTTTTTTCAACTAAGGAATTTACAAGCACCCCTAGTAAGCTTACAACATGTTGAACACTAGCAGTTTTGGATCTCCAAAGCTTCACAAGGTATAAAGAATTTATTTTCCCCTCTTGTTCCACAACCTTAAGGATATTGAAATAAAAGAAGCACTGAAAGTGTGACAACAGGTTTAAAAAAGTTTGAAAAGAATCAAGAAAACAAAAATTTAATAAACAATTATAATTCTATGTGCACAGCATATTTTTTTGAGTTGCATACCTTATTTCTCTTATGCATTGTGTACATTTTTAAGTGAGATGGAAGATGACCTTTCCTTCTGTAACCTCACAGAAGTACCCATATTTTCATACATGCATATACATTCCTCCATTCAGTGTTTTGTAGGTACCAGGAAGATTTAAATCTCATTGTAAACAGCTTATTATAAAACTAAATATTGACAGACATTTTGATGTCAAATCACATCTTTCCCTGGGGCAATGTAACAACCACAAGTGCAGAACTGTTAAGGAAAGGATCTAATCAAATTAAAGGCTTCCCTACAAACACCTAAAAATGATAATTTGTGAGAGATGCGTGCCAAGCACCTTCTGGCCTTCATTGCAGGGAGTAATTCAGTCTGCATTTGGCTTCACCCCTGTGGCGTCAGCCACCCATCTGTCACCTCCCTTTTTCTGGGGTAATCTGCTCTGTACTTATCTGCACACTGGCCTCCTAAGTGTTGCCTTCCTCAAGGAAGTTACCTCTTGCTGATACTGGGGGTAGCGGGAGTCGTAACTAACATGGGTAAATATCTGCCTGGCTAAGCAAAAACCACTGTCAGCAGCATGTGCAAAACTGTAATAAAACGGTGCTCAACAGGGCCCCTCCTGCTTGTGATTCCAAAGAAACTTTATTTAGCTGCAAATGAGCAGCAATAAAGTTGTATTATACAACCTACTTTTATAAAGAAAGTAATCTAAGGGCATACTCTCAGTCTTGCCTAATTAAAGACAGCATGAACATTGGTGGTGATTTATTTCAGCAGCGTGGGGATCTCACCCGCTACATGGGTTTATCCAATAAAGGGCTCTGGAGTATACAGCAACACACTCATTTCAAAGACACACAGGGAGAACAACACCTGTATTTGGTCTGGCAGGATTCTTCTCAACTAGAAACATTTCATTTCTGTCAGGCAAAAAGGACTCATTATATACCACAACTCAGCCACACAAATTATCGTGATGCAAAGACCTCACTACGTTCAAGAGTTAACATTTACACCAATTTTTTTAAAAAAAGTTCTCCTAGCACAGATGCCAAAGATGTTTGCTGCAGCAACACACTAACTTGCAAGAAGCCAGCAGGTACTAAATCAATTTAAATGTCATATTCCTGGAATACATTTACAAGTCTGACTATCTCCTCTATAAACAAGTTTTCCAGGGAAGATGTGAACAAGCATGTTTCTGCTTGAGATAAATGGAGACAGAGGAGGATCAATAAAGTGTGTTTGGCTACAAGAATTCTGCATGAAGCTAAACTTTGTTAGAAAACATAATTTCCTAATTTTTCCTAGCTGCTTAATTTTTAAAGTATGATTTCACAGATGCAGTAACACAGCTTACAAGACTCAGGTAACGGTCTCATATGTACCAGAAGCAGAGAGGCAATACACTGATGCAAATATGAACTTCAATTTCTCCACAATTCTGTTGTCAGAAAAGGCACTAAGTCACATCTGGTACTCTTCACATCTGTATTCAGAGTTCTGTAATGAACATGCCTTAAAAAAGCATTTTCCCATGCCTAAAATCCCTACACAAAACCTGTGTGACATTTTGTATGTAGCTTCTGATAAGTAGCACTGAAAATTTGAACAAGAGAAGGTAATTGATTCATTACATCTATTTCTACTATATTTCTTTTTGTATTTTTTGGTCCCCATTTCAAAAGGCATTCTTTAAATTGCCCTAATCTGCAAACAGCAACAATAAGTGTAGCAAATACTTGACAATGAAGATGTAAAGCCTCTAAAAACCTGTTACCTTAGTAACCATGGGAATGTGGGAGAATAAGAATACAAGGAGTGTCAGAACACCATTTTGGATTCCACAGGGTTTGGGTTGAAATACAGTCAGCTTTCATTAGCTTTTTGTTTTTCCCAGTAGGTCCTTGGACTTTGAAACAAAACCTGAATGACAGCTATGAGCAATTCCAGCCTCTCTCCTGATCAGCCACACCAAACAAAACAGCTCTTTTCACTATGACCCCCTCTCCTTTGCACCCAACAAGCCTTGAAACAAACATTATGTATGCTGCTGACCCCTCTGGATATCACTAATAAATTGCATTCCAAAAAGAAGAGTAAAACAAAGAGCCACTTTCATAGGACTTAATAGATAATTCACTTTAAACAAAGGTACTGCAAGAAAAATAAAATGTCAACATATCCTCCCAGGATATTTCTATAAACCCACGGTTTATTTACAGGCTTTAGGAAGTATGTTATTTCAACACTAACACTAAGAAGAATTTAGCTGTTCATTGAAGTAACACTATATTTATACTTTACTCATAGAGGAGGAAAAGAAATTGAAAATAAAGAATTGAGATCCATACCCCACCCCCACCAATATCTGTTGGGAATCTTGTGGCCAAGACAGAATAGAACAAAGATCTCCCAAATGCTGGCTTCAGCTTGTTTAATTTTAGGTCCATCCCCTTACTCTTTGCTGCTATCTAGTCACTTGGGAATAAAATCCGAAAAAAAGCTCCAGTCAAAACCATTGGAAAAATGAGCAAGAAACTCAAACTTGTGAGAAAAACAGTAGGGAAGGAAAGGAACATATTTTTGCTCAGAAGGGGATTTAAAAAAATAAAAAAAAAATACAAGTAAAAATAATGGCCTACTTGGTCATCATGTGAGGGCAAAAATCCTTACATCCAAAAGACTGTAGTTCAGAGACACTAGCCTTATCTTTCCTTACATTGGTTCACTTCTTTTTCAACTGATAAGGCATTTCTTTTCCATTCACAGAAATTACCATTCCAGGACAGCATTGATATATGCAAGAGCTACCGCCTCCACATATTTGCAGTCTTCTGCAGTCATTTACACAAATATATAAAATAGTACCAGACCATGGCAACGCTTGTTTTACATGCAAGAGTCCAGATTGTCTTTTTTTTTTTTTTAACACCACATTGGATCATATTAAACATCATCAAAAAACACCAAAGTTACATCCTCAAAGCACTTCTTATAGAGCAAAACAGCAGCGTATCTCCAGGCAACTGCAACTTTCAAGTTAAATCAAAAAGAATATCTAGATTAAACCAAATTGGTTATCATATATGGAAGAATATTTTCTGCATAATCCACTCAAATGTTTTGCATATATCTATATAAAGGAGTTGCTATTCACCATTCCTGAGTGGGAAACAGGCTCATCTCCACAATGGTAAGGACATTCACAACAGCAATGAGCCAGCAGGTTACAAAACAGAACATTTTATTCAGACATATGCAGAAGGAAGGCCATCCCAGGTTTTGAAACATTAGCTTAGGCCTCAGAAGTCCAACTTTCAGGTCAACCACCTGCTCGGGTTGTTTTGGTAGCTCAGTTCTCTGAGGCAATGAGGAAAAAACAAGCACAACCGTAAAATATTTCTTCGGAGGAAAGGATGTCAGAGGAAATGATAAGTTCTAAGAAATAAAAAAAAGTTTCCTAAGAAGATTTATTTAAATTAATTTCTTTAGCATACAAACAAAATTCAGAATATTATTAAAACCACGTATGAGTTTGCATATATAATAAAAAAAATTCTTTCCAAGCTTCCCTCTAATCTACCCCATCTCGCTTCATTTCTTTAAGACTGGTGGCTCACACAGTTTCTGCCTGGCCTGGCATAGCCTTGACTGCCAACCTGAGCAGAGTTGGCTTGCTTGCCACTGCTTGACCAGCCCTTGAAAGGGTTTCTCCAGCAAGGAAGAAGGCAGATTGTCTCCCAGCAGTATCTACACTCAGAAAGATTTTATAGTGATGAAGCAGAAACGCAACCAAAGTTAACTTAAAATAAGTCAATTTTGTGTAATCGCCATGAGCATTCTCCCTGAATCCCACTTCTTTAACGCAGAAGAGGAAAAAACAGCTAAAGCAGCCATCACAAGCAGCCCTGGTATTTTCAGTCTTTTACAGAGAGTGCTGCCAACTACTTATCAGTCCCATCACCCACAGCAATCATCCAAGAGGCACATTAGACGACCGGAAGACCACAGGGCAGAACGGATCATAACAACTGTTCTCCTGCAACACACTTCCAGAGTGAAAAGTAAATACAGCTTCCAGAAGTGATCTAGGTGGAGCAGCTAGTGAGCCAGTAGCCAACTCAGCATAAAGCAAAGATTAAAGGATGAGCATAGCCCAGTATGCCCAAGGCCTGGAGCTCTTCTAAAGGTGAGTGTTTACCTGAGCAATAACTGCTAACACAGAAGACGGCTGTAATGGACTATGACACGGTCGGCCACGTAACTCCAGTGACGACATGTGTTTGGGTTTGGTTTGGGTTTTTTCCCAAAGTTAAATGTCAACTTTGTGGCTTCAGAATGCTATTGGTTGGAAACAAAGGGCTCCCTAAAAGCCTTTGCTTTGTGCTTATTCCCTGGAAAGCCTGTCAGTGGTGCTGACCGCCAGACCTTCCTACAAGAACGGAAGCTTGGCGCTTTCAGCTTTGATGCACGTGATTTTGAAGCTGGGGATGTGGGCTGGGGTGAAAAGGGTGACATTGCTACAGTGTTCTGGGACAGAACTGCAATAGGAACGTTGTAACAATGATATACCTGGGGAGCATACATGAGAAGCAGTTATCGTGACCCTACGCCTGTGCTACCCCTCCCAAAAGAAAACCCCTAGCCAACACTCTGACACTGAATAGAGTTCCTCTGACTCTCGTTGACAGCATTCAGAAGGGGAAAAAAATACACATAAATAATTCCATCCTTGCAGCAGCAACACGAGAAGGTGAATGCAAGCAGATGCCGGTCTTGTACAGACTTCCCCTTCTAGAATTACTGCCCTCCCCTCTGTAAAGCAACCCACAGGTGCTATGCCTTCTGACTGGCAGATCTGTAGATGCTTTTATCTGGGAACAAAGGAAACGCCAGATCTGTTCTGATGGGAGAAGCACAGTACAACCCAAGCAGAGAAAGCACAAAGATAAGTGAAGGCCTATATTCTCACTGCTCCGTCGTCTACACAGACCATGAAGTCAGCTGCTTTCCACAGATGCTGAAAGAACTGGACTTTTTGTCAGTTGCCTACAACTTGAGCTATACAACTTAGTAATGCTCTTTTAAGGGAACAGAAAAGGCCTGGATCAGAACAACTACTCATCAATTTCTCTATGCCAGATACAAAAATGTGTTTTCTAAATATCTAGAATAGGGTTTTCAAGCCTGAAATAAAGTTCCCAAGTTCTTATTTTTTTCCCCTCTCACAGAAAGTCATTCTGCAGGAGGAAATAGAAATTAATCAGTACTCAAACCAGTTCAAACAGTTCCTTCACTGCCAAGTTTAAGCTCCCAGGCCAACCTCAACCTAGTTGGCACTGGTTCTACAAATTATTTTTTGATCTCAGTGTAATTTCAAAACAGACTGAAAATATCCAAAAGGTATGTTCGTGGTGCCTATCACTTTCTACCAAAAGAAGGGCAAAAAGTAGCACATATGAACATTCAATTAATTCTACAGAAGTGAAGTCTGTACACCTGTCCAGTTTACAAAAATTTCCAAACCAATCCCAAAGTAGGATTTCTCTACCTAATAGAGGATGCATGTTTAAAAAGACTTCACAGTATATTTGACATTAACGGTTTGGGAATAAACCAAATCTATTCAGTACTGATCACTTCCACTTTATTGTGTTACACTGCACTGGATCAAGCGATTCACCTATCTAAAAAGTGACCTAGAAAAAGACGTCATTTTTCAAATGGATCAGTTCCTCTGCCAGATCCCAGCATATGCCAAACAAACAGCAGCAAAATAGGGGGAAAAGGCTGACGGTAGGATGAGGAAATGGGCAATCAACAAGGAGGATGATCAACCATCAAGCCACAGCACTGTCACACAGGCTTGCTCACATGGTTTCACATGAACCTTCCTTATTAAGCCAAATCACAGATGCAACTTTTTTTTAATAGGATGGAAATCTGACAAGTATCCCTGCCCCAACACTTCACTAAATAAATGTTCAGAAGGCACTTTGCCATCAGATTCAAAAAGAGGTGAATCCCACATACATCCAGGACCGTGCTGGAAAGCTGTAGACAACAGCTCTTTTACCTGTGGAAAGCAATCTGGAAAGCATGTGGGAAAAATAGAAGAAAAAGGGAAATTAACTTTTCTAACACCTTCAAGTCTGTGAAGTGACCTTTGGGAATTACCTCCAAATTTCGTCTACTGAGTGACAAGTAGGCTAAACTCAAATAAGCAAAGACCTGTAAGATGCCAAGACATTTGCATGGAAGGTCTTTCTTTCTCACCCTCCTCCATAACACGTAAATGCTCCAGGAAAGAGTTTCACTGACTGAAGGAAATAACAGTGACCATCATTTTCCCATTGCACTGGGGAACTTCACTACCTTTTGGCAGATATTACCTGTCTCCCTGTGTCACACATGCCTTATTTTCCCTTATCAGAGACCTGGAACTATGAACTGCTTCTCTGAATGCTGAAATTCAGGGCAGGGAAGATAATGGTATCAGAATGCTTAATAAATAATCGCAGCTACAGAGGACACACGCAGATTTTCATGTGCATGCACCTTGTACCTTGCACGCATAAAACACACTAGCTCCTGTGGAAAAATAAGGGCTTCTGCAACATTAATAAAACAGCTGATTTAAAAATAATCTGAGTTCAGATCTATCGATTACCCTACCACTAAGCAAGCATTAGGAGGTACTCAAACAGAGAACGATTTTCTGACAATTAAGCAAGAACAATAGCAATATTCCATTTGTAATTAAGAATCTGGGTTTTGTTTTCACAGAAACAGTGGGGATTTCTTCAATAGTGACTTCAATTAACTTCTGCTCTCCCTTACCTTCACAAGGTTTAATGGGCCCAAAACCATGGTTGCTTTTTCCCAACAATTTCAGACTGAAAAAGCACCTTATTACATCCTCTTTAAAAATGTTTCAATTACATTTATTACACTTGGCATTTCCCAAGAGGAAAGAAAACAAAACCCAAAAACCCAGACCACAACACAGATAAATAAACCCCAGTAAAACCACAGTTAGTAGCCTCAGAAAAACCAAAATCCCTCAAACATTAAAAAAAGAAAATTAAAATTAATAGGTCTGTTTTATGGTTGCCACAAGCCAACCTGCTGATTCAGGGCAATGTCACCAACAGTATTCTTATCTGTAAAGGGTAAGAATCAATTGTTTGACAGAAACAAAGGAGAGCTCAACAGGAAATCAACCAGCTTGGGACAGATGGTCACTGAATCAAGTTTCACCCCTCCCCTCTCCAAAAATAGGCTTAAGAGGCATTTTCTGTTACCAAGCAACAGCCCAAAGGAAGGCATAAATCTTTTCCTACGTATGATTCCCCTCCTCCCCGACACACATACAGTTCAATCTACTGGGGCAGTAGGTTTGTGAATTTGTTTATTTTCCACATAACAGGTAGGAGGGTTTATTCTGTGTGATGACAACGTGCTTTTGCATGCCCACTAGCCATGTTTCCCTTTTTTAAGGCAAAAAGGAGGTTAACCGTAACCATGCTATGAGAGCTACCCTGAACCTGGGTTACAAGCAGCTATTCAACGCTAGTTAGAAACTCCTCTGTGTTTGGCCAAGGTTCACTGGAGACCTGAGAAATTACACCCCAAAGAGGGGAATTCCTGATGACTGTTTTATATAAAACCAACATGACCCTCATCACGCCCTGACAAGACAGGTCTCCTTTTTTCAAAACTCATCAAAAAACCCTGTACCTGCTTTAACCCCTAAAAATCCATAAAACTTCATTCCCAAAAAAACCACTGTGGTATCTTTAATATAACACACAGACCAGAGGACTTTCAAAGCATTTGAATTTTCAGAGCATTAATTATCTAGTACATCAACCACCTTAAGTGAAAACTGCAGTGTGGGAAGAGTAAGAAAGGATAATCAAAATTTACTGTTCTGTAAGGCTGGGGAGGAAAGAAGTGTCGGGGGGAATGGAGAGGAGAAAGAGACCCGAAGAGGCTGTTTGCAGAAAGCAGGGAAAAGGGGGAGGGGAACAGAGCCCAGGGGTGAAGGACAGCGCCTCTGAAATTCAGATTAGCATCCAGAGAACAAACCGGTTTGTTTGACCCCTCTATCACACAAACTGGAAACAGACCCAGACCAGCAGTCCGCAAAAACAGATGGAGTTAAATTTAGCCATACAAAGAGTAATCTGCAACAAAATTTAAAAAAAAAAAAAAAAAAAAAAAAAAAAAAAAGGTTTACAATTACAACCCTCACAAAAATTAAATGGGGGAAAAAAAAAGTCTCTCACTTCGGCAACAAACTGGGTAATCATCCTTTAAAAGCACAGAGCCTGGATTACCACTGACACATACTTAGACTACTAAAACATATGGCCAATAAAAAAA
>VZRE01012346.1:40045-52363 GCA_013396775.1 Cephalopterus ornatus | reverse complement strand
AAAAAAAAAAAGAGAGAGGGTGTAGGGGGAGGGGAAAGGTTGTGACAGCATGTGGTCTGCAAAGGCTTTATTTACTCCCTCCTCAACTATTGCTTGCTTTAACCAGCTGAAGACCTACTGCGAGGCACAGCCTAGGCTATTTTCACTGGGTATTTCATACGCTCCTGTAACACCAACGCAGATATCGCTTAGCACCTCGGTAGTGGGTAAAAGGAGCCTCGGCCACGGGCTGCTGCACTGACAAAGGGCCTTGGACTTTCAAATCCATTTCACCACAAAGCCACCTCAGTGGCAGCTCTCCTCTGGCTCTCCATGCATGGCAAACAGTACTCACAGGGAAACCGGAGACTGTGATGTTTAAATTCAATTAATTAAAATTGAGGTGATTGAAATTAAACAGAAGGCTTGAACATAAAAGCAAAATCACTGTTTGTATGTATGCCAAGAACACAATCTGTTCCTTGAGGTCTACAGCTTACTGACAGAAGCACGAAGCTCAGCAGCCCAGGGGCCTGACCAGGGACTTGAACTCAGGATCCTTTAGGCTCATCCATGGAGTGAATCATTACTGTCATACAGTGAAGGACAAACACCACCCTTGGTTTTGAGATAGAGAAACCGAGGCACGCAGAAGCCATCTGCCATCTCTCAGTGGCAGAATGTAGAAGTAACGAGATCTTCTGCAGACCCAAGGCCACGTTGTAATATCACCCTGAGTATTCAAAGGAAAGCAAGTTGTTATTTACGTAAATTCATGGCCAACACCAACATTTTTACAGCTGTTTTTCCTGGCCTCTTCATAGCTTAGCAAGAGACCTGTAGCTAAAATCCGACTCTTAACTAGAACTAGTCTCTCTGATCAGGCAGGCAATGATAGTTCTCCCAGAGTTATTCAGGAATGAATATACTTGTTTTTCTAACACAGTCAGAATCGGACTAAATAAGACATGGACCTACAATGCTTCTCTAATTTATGTCGGTAATTTCTCTGTAACATTAAATGAATTATGGACTACAAGGGTTTTGTTTCTTTTGAACATCAGTGTAAATGGCATGAATACCACGGCAACAAAAGCCCCATACTCTTTACATGCTAGTATATAGACCATTATCTGGGAGAAAAATCTACATTGTAATTTTGCACAAGCATTTATCATAGTTTTAGAAGAGGCTTTTTCTTTTACATTCACATATATGCCCTTTACACTGCTCTGCGTTGGTGAGAGAGAGATAACCACCTAAGAGGGGAAAGAAAGGTTGTTTCCATTTCTCCTCTCATGTAAACCCTCATGCTTTTTTTTCAGTGACCAAAGAAACTTCCTTATTCCTTGGCCAAGGTGGAATCCCCAGACACACTGCACATTTTTTGGTTGAAATGTGAAGGGACACAAGTTTACCTCACATTTCCCTCAATGATTCTATGATTCTATTAAAAGAGGTTTGAGGAACCTGCTTTCCAGTATCTTTTTCTTAGAAAAATCACGACAGATTTTCTTTAGATTCTCTAGCTCTCAAACTGCTAGTTTAGAACTCTAGGTCTTCCAATTCAGTCTATTATTGTATTAACTTTAACTTTACTCTTTAGCTTGAGCTAAGCCATTCTTCAGCAAAAAAAAAAAAAGCATGTATATGTAAATGACCCAAACAAACCCCCATCTTTTTAGCCATGGAACATAATAGCAATTGGCTGTGTTCGGAACATGAGAATATTTTTCAGTTACCTCTGATTTGCTCTGGTCAGATGTATCAAGCTTAAACTAAAGTTACAAAAACATGTTTTCTCAATAACAAGTAATTCCATAGTAGCAGAAGTGGAACGCAAACATGAATTGAATAAAAAAAACTCATTAAAATCATAATAGTCTTCTCCTGGGAACAGGAATAGAATGATAAAGAACAGTGATCTTCAGCTAAAACTTCTGCTAAGGAAAAATAAGTTTATCCGCAGAAACAGAAGGAATTACAAAATATCAGGAATAGGTAAGTCAGTAATAACTTCATATAGAACATTGCCAGCCTCATTTCCAAAACAAAGAAAATCACAGTCTGAATATTATCCTTCACGGGGCTATATGGCGACATTGCATTTAATTGCTTACTCTCCATTTTGATATCAACCTATTTCAAAAGAGGCCCTTTCTCTTAAAACTATTTTCTCCTTATGTATTCGTAGTTTGGGGCTATTTTTCCTGGCACACATAACAACAGTATGGACATAAGATTCACCAGTGTATTCTCTTATCTCTGCACACTGACTGAAAGAAACACAGTTTATGCGATTTATTTGAGATCGCAAAGACACTGTGACAACACACAGAATAGATCTCATTTTCAACATGCATTTTTTAAGGAGAAATTGATCCATCCCTCTCAGCATGAACTGCACTTTGGAACAGGTAGGACAGAATTGTTTCAATGAATTCATACCGAGATCAGCCTCCTTCTAGGCACATGGCCTCAAATATGCTTGTTTCCGTCCTTGGGGCAAAGGATTAGTTATGAATCATAAAACAGTTCTGCTTTCTAGCCCTTGTTAACTTGGCAGTCAACTTCTTCCTAAGATGGAGTTTCTCAAAGAACATTCAATTATGCAGTTGCCAATTTCTAGTTCTTTCCCCTTTGCTGTGTTTTTTATAAAACCTTAATTTCCCATGGTTTATTCAGATAATCATTTGGAGCAGGAAAAGATATGTTAACATCCACCTATTCCTCTCTTCATATTTGGAACCAAAAAGCATAACCCTCTTTTTTCCACACTTGGCTGGAAGTGTGGCTGTTTTTCCTCTACACATGGAGCATGTTCAGCTAGATTATGGCAGCTAGAGCAAAACTGCTACCCACACACTGAATCATCACATAAGAATCATTATGTCCAGAAATATAAAACATATGGACACACATATAGCCCAGTTATCAGAGAGATGCTCAAGGGCATGTCATTGAGAACTGCAGTTCCCAAACCTGACTAATTAACAAAATAAGAAGTAGAAGCAATTGATTGAAATAACAAACAAATATCTCCTTTTAATGCATGCTTTATTTTAGTCCTGAAAAAGGTTTAGAAGTAATAGTACTGGGCTTATTTCAAGTTTCCTTAGAATAAAATGTTCGACTACGAGCAATAACCTAGACAGGCAGATTTTAGAACATGCAACAATGTCAATCTGCCAGGTATCATTACTACCCTTTGATGCTCAATCTTCCATCCCAGACAGGCCAAACAACCTCTTACGGAGTCACTCAAGCTTTGCAGCCTTCCTATTAACACATGCACAGCAATGCCTCAATCACCAGACCATTTCAGTGTTGCATCCACTAATGTGACAAGACCAGCAGAGAACTGCCAGCAGCAGAACTCAGAGGGTCCCTCCATTGATGTGTGTGACTGGATCTGCAATCAGCACGCATTTCTGACAATATACAGAAAGCACATCTGGCACACAGTGGAAAAAAGACCAAAAAGAAGACAGTGGGAAGCAGGTTACCAAAACAGTTCATGCTGCCACTAGCATGGCAGTATCTTTGCAAAGTCTGTGGGCCAGATGAATTGTCTCAGGAAGCTGTATCTTACCAATAGGTAATACTGTCAAGTTTTATGGGTTTTGTACTGCCCCACTTTACAACAAAAAAAAAAATCACAGAATAATTCAGGTTGGAAGGGACCTTTGAAGATCAACCAGTCCAATCCCATACTCTCCCAAGGCCACATTGGAAATCAACACACTATTCTGGTGTATTTTGGTTCATGGCTGATCTGTACTGATAGTTTTGACTTATTATCCTGTCAAATCTAAATGTGAGATTCTCAGTGGTTCTCAGACTACAATGAAACAAGAACTAAAGGTCTGTTTCCTGAAATAAAAAGGCTGAGGCACAAAACAGTTTTTCTCAAAGAAAATTAAATGTTTTATCAATGCAAATACTTTATCTGTTTCTCAATATGCAGTTTTTGGAATTTGGACAAACCATTAGGACCTACAAAGCAAAGATCCAGCTGTGTCAAGGTTATACACTGAGGTTCATGCTGTACTGTTTATACAGTGAATCAGTATAGAGAACACAAGCTTATGATACCAGTATCATCAGACATCAGAAGTATCAAAACTATGCAGCATCTATTGCATTCCTCTCTCCTTTTCAGCCCTAAAAGCCTGAACTGGATGTTGTTGAATTCAAAGCTCAGTCCATTTTCACTGGAAAATTCAATTTAAAAGCATCTGGAAGAATACTGTCTTTTACTGAAATAAGTCCCAGATTCAACTCTTATTTATAACACTGTTGGGACAGCATCCTTTAAACATGGTGATCAAAAGCAAACTTGGTCTTTTGTTTGTTTGTTTGTTTGGGTTTTTTTGGGGGGGGGGTGTTTTTTGTTTGTTTGTTTGGGTCTTTTGTTGTGGTTTTTTTTTTCTTTTTTTCTTTCAAATAGACATCAAAGCAACAATGGTAGGATGTATTTTCAACTGTTCTGAATCTACAGGTTATATAGATCTGCCTTTTTCAGCAGGAGGAACTCTGGCAACACACACATGCAACTTCACAAGTTCAACTCAGCAGTTCATCTGTCTGGGCTTAGCACATAATCAGAAATGGATTTACTACAGTGACAGCAAATGGAGCTGAAAACCTCCACTGCACTGTCTAGAGGAGTTCTTAACCCCTATCTCCAATACAGCCTCCCTCTTTCTACACCAAATCCATATGACAACTGGAATCACCCCAAAGCCAAGCTTGACAGAAAGCCAGTCAGCTGTGCTGCAGATGAGAATTGAGCATCCATCTGCACAGTCACCAGGCATCTCTCAATAAAACAACCAAGCTGGATAGTCAGCAAGCAGACACTGTTCATTATGATATCTGAGAGCAGCCAGAAGAATGCTTTTTTTTTTCCTTCCTTCTCAGGCTTTTCTGCCACAAGGTCACATCTGCTGTTTAAAATTAAAGTGGGTTTTTTTGGTGATGGCCTTTGTTTAAGATCTTCCAAGGCATACTGTTTTGAATAACATTACTAGTGGCATATTTGTTATACACTAACAACTTCTGGTCTGTAAAGCCAAACTGTGACACAACGTTAGAGTTCAGACCAGCATAAACCATCTCAGCCAATCAATCATTAAAGAATACTTTAAAGACCCATTAAGATACTTGACCAGTGTGATATTAGATGCCAGCGTTTCTAATTCATGTTCATTTCTCTTTCATATATACACATATATGTATGTGTACATGTACAAATATACACATTATCCTCTCTAGTTTGTCGAATCTACAGCTTGGAAGACTTCTGGAGGAGGCCACTGCCCACGCATTTTCCATGTAGCACCCAAAACACTCACAGGCATAGAGTAAGAAAGAAGAATATTACTAAGTCAATGCTATAAACAATAAAAACCCTGTATGTTTAGATGTCCTGTCATTTCACAGAAAATGTTCCATAGCTCTTGACACAAAAGCTTGTGACAACTAACATTTTAATCTTCCTGCCCTTGAAACCCTGCTTGCCTCCCATATCTGCTGTAACCATGATTGTGGACTTGGAAGAAAAAGGTGAAATAATGATGTGGCAGGCAAGTCATCTTCATCCTCCTCAAGAGGCTTGGGAACCATGTGCTGACTCTTGTTATGAAAAAAAAATGGCAGGAACTAACCTCCAAAATTTGCTGAAACTGCTGTAAAAAGGATTGCGAGGATAATCACATTTTTCACTCTGAACTTCTGCTTTAAATACCCTGTTGGTAGTTCTGTGTGCCTCTATACAAGGCATTAAATTCTTCTTGGACGGCTTTGCCTTTCCCTCCCTTCTCCTTCAGTTTTTCTTCAAAATTGGTTCTCTGTGGGCTGGTACTAATCACTTGGCTAATCCACCTAATTTCTTATTGTTCTCACAGTCAGAAATTTCCCTCTAAGAGACTAAGATTAGGAAGAGTAAAAACAATGTCTTAACATTTCATCTATACAAATAAATATTTGAAAGTATTTTTATGAGAATAGGAAACCACAATGTTCTTAAATGTCACATACAACATGACTAGCAGGAAGCTGTTTCCCTCTTCTTGGTGCAGTGCACTGTAGTTGTAAAAATCAAGACCTAATTCCCAGTCTTCTCAAAGGAATAACCTAGTCGTGCTAAGAATTCAAACCACTATATAAGTGGTTTAAAGAAATTACAAGATTTAGCTTCCTTTATGAAACAGCTGTTCTCCAAGTGGACTAAAAGTGTAAAAGGGCATGAGAACAAAGCCACACAGTATTTGGGAGGCTTCCTGACAAGCCACAGGGAGATGATCAGTGAGGCAGGATCGTCTGTAGCAGTAAAAGTAGAAGGCTTGTTCTCCTGGACGGCAAAACTGAGATGCAATCGTACACTGTAAAACACATTACAACCAACATAGTATCACCAAGGAGATAGTAAGCAGAGAACTAATAGCAACAAAATACTGAACCAGTGCTAGAAGGGCACAAGGCTCAGAAGAGGGAATGGAGCACTTGGCTCTCTGCAAATCCCAAACTGACAGTCATCAAGATGAGGTTTTGTCGCAGATACTCTTCATTCTGTGACATCAGTAGCATGGGTAGGCAACAGTAATGCTTATAAAACTGCTGTGAATGTCCCTATTTCCCCAGTGACCCCACTGTAAAGAAGTAGTTGCCCAGGTTCCTTACAGCACCAGAAGCAGTTGAACTCAGCTTTTTGGATCTGCTCCTCCTTACCACTACGTCTCTCTGAAGGGGGTATGATGCAGAAAGCTCCAAAGAGCTTGGATCTCACTAAGGCCAGAATGCTGTGCCACACTTCGCTTTTTAAAGAAGTGATTATTTCCTCCTTACTAGGAAGATTGTGGAGGATCAGGCACACAGCAATTTCCAAGCACTCTACTAATTACTCAATTACTCTTGACTGATAACACAACAAGGGACCATACAACTCCAAGTACACACAGTCTCACTGAGCATTGGCATTACAATTGCATGTCAACCACCGCTATCTTTTAAAAGGCAGTTAGAAATAAAAGGGGGCATGAAAGAGAATTCTTCCAAATTAAAAGCATAATTTAACTATCAAACTCCCAGAAAAAAATCTCCTTAGCAAGTTTTGAAGCTGGAGGTAAGATTGTAAAAGAAAGGGGCAGGGCCAAATCCTAATATCTCTCAAATACATAGAATGTAAGAGGAAAAAAGTGTTTCTTACGCACACTAATACTTTTTTATGAAGACAAATGTAAAATTAGTATGGCTCTAGAAAAAAACATGGTCTTCCAAAGAAAGCTACTTATTTCTCTGAAATTTTGGAGCTGTACATGCCATTCAACAGAGAAATCAGTGCTGCAGAGGGGCAGCAGAACTTGGTGCAAAAGACAGAAGTAATAGTAAAATGTTCAACAGCTGAAAATAGTCAGCCATCAAAGTAACAATTTCACACTTTATGTTCTAGGGAAGTCCTATTACTTTTGGTGAGATGTGCAGATAAGTCTTCATTTAAAAAAAAAAACAAAACAACAAACGAACAAACACTATCAATAGAGGGTATTTCAGAACACAGTTATATTCAGTAACTAACTTCTTCCCTTGCTTCAAAGTGCTCTAGTCAGATCATGCCAAGGGTCTTGAAAAGAGCTAATTACAGACAACAATGGAGATAGGAGACAGAACAGAAGGATCTCTGCGCAGCATTTTATAAAACCAGTCACTCCAGGCTTGTTCATGGAACCAGTACAACAGATGTCTGGTAATCTCTTAAGTAACAGTATCTTAGGTCTGCCCACACTGTTTTCCTGTTCATAGCTCCATCAGTTTGAAAAACTACCTCAAAATAACCTCTCCAAAACCTTACGTGAGGAGTATTAACTGAAGGTTTCTATCAGATCTTGTCATACTGACTTAGGCTGCTCACTACCATTTTACTCTTCCAGTGATTTTATGTCACAACTTACAGTTGTTCCCATCTTGTATGTTTTACGAATATTTTATTAGCTAGTGCAGTATAACTGGTAAAAAAAAAATTAAATGCAAATTAACAGAACCATTTGACAGTACATGATGCAAAATTTCCAGACCAGCTATATGGTGTTTTTTTTCTTAAACTTCTGAAGTGCCATAGAACTTAATGTTAACTCAATGAGAATTACATTAAATACAATTCAGTGAAAGCCACAATTTACACAATTCTTTATGGACTCTCATGTCCCCAAAATATTTCACACCAGTTGTGACATTACTGTATGACAGAGCAAGACAACAGAAACCAGCTGACAAGGCTTCAGGAGTCATCCAAACCAAAACACATTTTTACATCACAGAATTATTTAGGTCAAAAAAGACCTTTAAGATCATTGAGTTCAACCATTAACTCAACACTGCCAAGTCCACAACTAAACCATGCCCCTCAGTGTCACATCTACACATCTTTTAAATACCTCCAGGAATGGTGAATCCATCACTTTCCTGACAGCCTGTTATAATGCTTAACAGCCCCTTCCACGGAAAAATTTTCCCCAATATCCAACCTAAACCTTCCCTGGTAGAACTTGAGGCCATTTCCTCTTGTCCTATCTCTTGTTAGCTGGCAAAAGGGATCTGCCCTCATCTCACCACAACCTCCTTTCAGGTAGAGGGTAGGTGGTCCCTCCTGAGCCTCCTTTTCTTCATGCTAAGCAATCCTCATCCATTCCTCACAAGACTTGTGCTCCAGACTCTTCACCAGCTTCATTTGCCTTCTCTGGACATGCTCCAGTACCTCGATGTCCTTCTTGTAGTGAGGGTCCCAAAAGCAAACACAGGATTCAAGGTGTGTCTTCACCAGTGCTGAGTACAGAGGCACAATCACTTCCTAGTCCTGCTGGCCACACTATTTCTGACCCAAGAAAGGATGCCATAGGCCTTCTTGGCCACCTGGGCACACTGCTGGCTCACGTTCAACTGCTGTTGATCAGCACCCTCAGGTCCTTTTCCACCAGGCATCTTTCCAACCATTCTTTCCAAGGCTGTAGCGCCGCATGGGGTTGTTGTGACCCAAGTGCAGGACTCGGCACTTTGCCTGATTAAACCTCATATAATTGGCCTCGGCCCATCAATCCAGCCTGTCATTTCTATAAGAACTCCATAATTCCATTTGTTACTTCCAAGCCAACAACAACAGTGTACAAAATTTGGCCGTTCCTGCAGGGATTAAAAACACTGTCATCCACATGTTCCTGCAGTATACACTCTGCATTTTTTCTTTTTAGATTATAAAAACGTTAATTATCCTATTTAATTATTAAAAGTCTAATGCTACTGGATTGTTTACCACTGCAAGCATCTTCACAGAATGGCTCCTTGGTTTTGGTTCATCTCCACTACCTGCAAGTTCAAATCTATTAACAGGGGCTATACTAGCCCTGCTCACAGTTGCAGATAAGCCTTTGCAATGACTCACTGAAACTTAACTTACTAGTTCCCTTCTTATTATACAAGGATATTTTCAGAGTTCTTAGAAACAAGATGTGTTTGGGATATACAAGACATAAAATTGGTCCATGAATGTATTTCCTCACAGAAAATAGCATGAAACAAAGCGGTCAGGTTTGAAATTTTTAAACAAATAAAACTGAAATTACATTAGGCAAAAGTGTTTTGGAAACATATTCTTACAAGCAATACTTCGCTCAACATTTTAAGGAACATAACAACAAGACAGGATTTGCAGAAAATCAATTATTCTTAGAGAAAATAACACATTAATTGTAAAAATATAGTGTTGTTTTATGACTGCCACTGTAATCTGTTCCAGAATATTAAAGATATTTTAATTGCTTACTATAGCTAATGAACTCTAGTTCACAGGACTAATTCTCTAAAAGACACGATTGTCAGAATGTCACAGCTTATTACTCCTCCGTTTGTTGGTCTGCCCAACAGTCCTCCTCCTCACGATTCTGTTTCGGAAGCAAAAGAAAATGAGTCTTCTGCATTATGTGCGAGAAATGATTATGCAGGAATAGGATTGATACACACATTTCAAAGAGGCTATCTATCTGAGTTACAAAGCCAAAAATCTGAAATGTTTTTTTACATTAATGATTTCACAATCCTTTTTTACAAGTCAAGACATGATGCCTTAATATCATGTCCAAGCTCCATGTTTTGTTAATTACGTCCTACCTAGCTAAATGCCCCCTGTAGTTTCAATTAGACATGGTATTCTTCCTCACTTCCCGTCTTGATTATTGTGCACTGTTGCTAAGCGCTAGTTAACAGTTGCCACATTCACCCAAAGTTGGCTGCACTTCAGTAGTCATTCAAAGAATTAAATACAAAACATATGGTACAGAACCACACAAAGCATAAAAGCACTTTTTAAAACGACTCCAAAATGCTTAATATGAAAAGGTACTACAAAATGGGTTACACCACTGAAATTAAAATCCTTACAGTCCTATGCCCATTCCAAATTTCCTAGAAACAGTGAAAATTAGAGAGAAATGCATTAAAACTTTTTTTTTAGCTTTCATTAATAAGATTTCCTAGAGTATATTTTTGACATTTTATTGAGTCTAGTTTTACACTGAATAAACAGCCCAAAATTCATAATACGATAGGCTTCATAGTACAGAGACCTTCCCAGATTTCCCTTGAAAGACTGTTTCATTCTCTATATCCCATAGCAACTAATTAGAGTTTCCTAAATTGCACTTCAAGTTTTCTTCTCCCTTGTATCTGCAAAATACTTTGGACATGACTTGAACTGCCAAATATCAATGCCAATAGCTATGAGTTTAAGAAGACCTTGAACCAAATGTGCTTTTTTGAATTCTAGACAAACTTTTCACACGGTCAGATCACCTCTTCTTTCATCTGTGATGCCCTCATGAGATCTTAAGAAACTTCACATATTTTAATTATCCCAGTAAAAGCTTGGTGATCCGGTTGTCTATTACTGCCTACTTCCTTTAGTATTACATCCTGAGCTTAAAAACTGCCTTACCAAAAAAACACTCACTATTTCTAATTGTTACATTATCTACAGCCAAACCCAACTACTAAAAATTCCTGCTATGTACAAATTGGATTTTATAACTACATTTCTTTTTTCTATTAAATACCTTAGCCAGAAATTTGTTTTGTACGAACTAACAGTAAGTAAAAACATACACAGTATTTGTAACACGTATTAACAGATAACCTTCAAGGCTTGGACCTCAACTGTTTAAACAGGTAAGCACATTTTGAACATTATTCATTGACTTTCTGGAGCATTTTGTTGTAAATACTCAAGAATACATGAGAAAAAGTGCACACGTTCAAAATCTACAAATGCTAAAAATAAGAAATAACTAAATATTTCTCAACAGCTCTCAGAATACTCACAAATCCTTATTCCTTTGGGAAAAGGTATTTAAAAAGTTAATCCACCGGTTCCATAAATTCTTTTGTCCTATTCACAAGCAGATTCTTCAGGATAAGGATTAATATTTCTAAAGATTTTTTTTAAATCCCACTAGCACATATGTAATAAGCTTTTCAATCAGTATAAGACATACTCTTGTTTCTTGTAGAGGGTATATCCCTTAATAAAAAACAAAGTGAGCATTACAGTATTTAAAAGTGTGGAAAGCCCTAGATGTCTTCTTGGAAGTCATATGTGTAACTATACCCGCAACTGAAATATGCACCTATTTGCTTCACTCTCAGCTAAAACAATGGTAATAAAGGTAAATAAATAAATGAAGTTTCAGTTATTCCTACTCAGGAAATAAGAAACAGCACTTTCTTCTCAACAGCCTTTTATTTCAGTCTTTTAAAAAACTCTTGGTAACAAGGTATCAATGAAGTAGGAAGAATATGAAATATTATTTTACTAGTACTTAAAATATGAGTCAGTGAAAAAGTTGGAAGAGCCACTGTTTCAAAGAAAGTCAAATGGAATTATGCAAAAAAGGTTGTATCTTCAGAGTTTTTAAAGCAAACACGCTGACAAGCAGCAGACATGGAACTTATTTTTCCACCGGCTAACTTAAAGAGTATTCTGCACTTCAAACATACCTAACCATTGATAATTCCTAAATTTCAGAATACGGATAAATATTTGCAGGCTCGGGGCCTAAACAAACGGTAACCCTCGGCCCACCCGCTGGGCTGGCCGAAATCCTACGGTTCACATAAAGTTTTCGTCTTTCGGAGGTTTCGGTAAAGCCCGGGGAAGCGCCTGGAGGGAAGGGCCGGACTCCGGCGATACTTCACGGCCCCTGCGTACACATCTGTCAGCTGCCGCGGGGAGCCGGCTCCATCCCAAACGCTTCTTCCCACTCTATCTTTACTTCGCAACAGCAAACAAGCCCC
>VZRE01012346.1:0-38682 GCA_013396775.1 Cephalopterus ornatus | reverse complement strand
ATATCCAGCATGGCTCGGTGGCCGGGGGCGGCAGAAGACGGCACTGGGAGTGCCATCCGCTCTGCCCTGTGGTGAAGGCTTGTCAGGGCTGTGGGCAGAGCTGAAATTTGAGCAGGGGGATATCCTTATGTTGAGTTTGAGTTTAGTTAGCATTGGAGCCGGTCCAGGAGTGATGAAGTAGAAGCCAATGGGTCTTAGCATGCCGGGAGGATGCTGGAGACAAAATGGAGAAGGGTGCTCTGACTATACTAGTGTCCGATATTTGATTGAACAGAGCTCAAAGAAAGGTGGGTAAAGATGAGAGGATCCAAGTGTGTCAGAGGGGATGGAAACAGGAGGATCTGGAACATTTAGAGCTGTAAATGGAGCCCAAGTGTGTGGGGAAGCAGTGGGTTTGGATTCTCAATGTGCGTAAAGATGAAGCTCAGACTTAGCAGGAGCATGGGAAGGAGACTAGAAATATGACCAGATACTCTGAGGGTAAACATCCATTGAACTAGGGAAAAAATGATTTTGCATTTTCTTCCTTTTACCTTTGATTGATTAAGTGACTAAATGAACCACCTCCTCTCTTTTTCACTTTTCAAAGAACGTATTTCCTGAGGGCCTTTAAAAAAGCCTTTTTCATCTCTTGGGACCGTAGAGCTCAATCCTATGCAGTGACCTATCTTTCTGCCTCAACAGCTGAGAAAAGAAAAAAAAAAGCAGAGTGACAAAAAAGTGGTAGCGTTGTTCATTTTCCTTTACACGAACCTGCTGCAGTGTGACATTGAGAAAAAGATGTCCAGTACTTTTCTCACATCCTTTTCTTTTGTACTTGCTGGTTAAAATATTAAGTTCCAGCATCAATCTGGCACTCACATAGTGAGTGTTCTCATTACTAGACATAATGAGACTTCCCATTAAACAGTGGGAGGGGAAAAACTGTCCATACCTCTTGGAGGCAGCTCCATTGGTTAGAGCGTGGTGCTAATAACACCAGGGTTGCGGGTTTGATCCCTGTATGGGCCGTTTACTTAAGAGTTGGACTCGATGATCCTTGTGGGTCCCTTCCAACTCAGAATATTCTGTGATTCTGCAAAAGTAAAGATGGCACAGCAACTGCACGGTACTGCAGTAATGCTATTTGGTCCATAAATGAGAAACGGTTGTCTAACAGGTAACATAGATGGTTTTGAACATTAAACAAACTTCACCTCTTTCTGCATTAATCACACTCTTGGCTGTAACCATGAGCTCCAGAATTTTCTTATGTTTATTGTCATGTCACTGTTCTTCTCAAAACCAAGGTACCTCCCAAATAAAGCGTTGCAACTAGGTTGTTTGGCTACTTTGATTTTGAGATCATGCAACTTTTATGTGAATAGCTACATCAGTTGGCTTTGACTGGGCTAATCACATTCTTGAATGCTTCAGCTGTGGATCACCTGAAGACATGCTACTTCCATTAGCCTAATCATCTTTGTATCTGTATTTATAAAGTTGCTAATAATATGACTCTTAACAACAGGAAGCTAGAAGTTTGATTGAAGCAGAGTTTAAGAGACCGGTCAGGTCAGGCATTAGGATCAAACTTTGTCACTTTGCCAGTTCTAAGTGTATGTTGTATATGTCAACTCTGATATTGGTACTCTTCAAAATATAATGGAAATAAGCAATATCAGTTCTTTGAGATAATGTTGCCATAGGACTCTGGACAGATTTAGACAGTAACTGTTATTACTGTTAAAGGTTAGTGAGAGATTTGAAAGCATGTAAGGTGCCTGTATAATACCTGCTAGAGCATATGATAATTCTAACCCAGATTACTTAATTATATCTAGATTGATCCCAGTAATTGCAGTCTAGATTTCCCTTGAAATTTCAAACTCTTTGATATTAATTAGAGGTATCTACTGAATAAGTGCGAATTATTCTGGTAGCTTTAATGCAGTAACTCTTTTCCTGTTTTGACTTATTTTTGTTTTGCTTTTTTCAAAAAAGAAGAGATTAATTATATGTTTTCTTCTAACTTTCTATTTTGACTATCAACATTTACAGCTTTTAGGGTAGTTTCATCTGTACCATCTGCGGGCCATATTGCGCATCAGATGGCAGGATAAAATCTGTAACAAGAACGTTTTGGGACATAGAAGTCTTTCAGGGTTTGAAGCTGTGATATTCACAACACAAATGTGTGGAGCCGTTCAAGTATCTGAAACAGAAGATGGAGAATGCCAAAGCAGCTGCTGGAGTGAAATAAAGAAGAGACCACACAGTTTGGGGAACATACAGGCATTGAGAACAAAAGAACATTTGAGAGGACAAGAAAGCGCAACTTCAAGCAGTGAGCAATTGGAATCAATCACTAGGAATTATTGACAGCAGACATGCAGTCATACAGCAATTAGAGGTTCACTTTAGGAAGCAAGGGCAATTAATACTGTGGTAAAGAGGCAGCATCAAAAAAAGCACCTGGTTTAGCAAACAGCATTTTCTGATCACTGACTAGGCAACATAGAAGAAAATTGTCAATCACGGGTTGAGTTTTGGCCATTTTCATATTCACAAGGCAAGATTCACCTATATTCTGTTGTAAAGGACTATATAAGAATATTATATGACACTACACTTTGTGCAAAGATTGATGGGCCATCAGTGGAACTACAGAAGTTGATAGACATCATTGAGTCTTGAGCCTTCATTGTGTATTGCATTTCACCCTGCCTTCAAGTGAAAGTCTCTTCACTTTCTTCATATTTTCTGGTTTTGAGAGCAAAAGGGATACGATCCTTTAGGATATACTGCTCTAAATACTGTGGATAGTAGGAATTGACCATTCCCCACTTCCAAGCCATGAAGACAAACTTCCCAACAGGTTTCAACCTTTTTTTCCCATGCAAGTGAAGGTTGTCAGTTCATCTTAGATCATTCTCTGAACTCCAGCTTGTATTTTTAGTTGTCATGCCTGCTACATTTAAATATTCACTGATAATCTGATGTATCCAATCTCAGAAATTAGGTTTCAAAAACATAAACAAATAAACAAATAGTCCCACAAGAGAGCTCTCTGCTTTAATTTCTTGTTATTCATGAATTACTGATTTCATACATACTAAACCCAGTAATTTCTGTCTTAAAAACATTAATATCAATATTTTATTTAATCCAGCCTACCAAACCTTTGGTATTAAGTGTTGCCTGAATCAAGCATCTGAATTCCACAGACCTGGTGTTGTCATTGTTAAAATCTGATTGCAGACTTTGTTTTGACTTCTCTTTTTGGGGCTAAAGTGAATCCCACCATCCTGATGGGTAATTCTGGTTTGAGCCTTCCAAATAACTTTCATCCTTCTGTATGAATCACCAATGATCTTTTAAGATTCACTATACTTTATCCTTTTATTATTGTGATGTGAATTATCCTTTCCCTAGTTGTAATACTGTAAAGTTCTTTTTGGTCTATTTGATGTCGAGGCATCTATGAAATGAGCTATTTCCTAAAAAACATTTATTCTAAATGGACGAAACAGGTGGACAGGATTAAACAAGATGCAGTGCTGGAGATGGGGAGCCAAAGTACATAAAATTGGATAGTTTTAATGCAGACAGTCTGAGTGCAGAACTAGGAACTGAATTCAGATCTCCTGATTCAGATCTCCTGATTCTGTAATTCTAATGTCATCATATTTTTCTTATCTCTGTTCTTTTACAGAAATATTTTTAAAATCCATATTTTGGCATTGGTGTTTTTAGCATGAATATTTAGCACACCTACTACAAAAAAAATTTGATGGTGCACAGTAAGATGAAAGAGACAAGAGTGTCTCTTACAATGTAAGAGCATATTTGCTTTATCTTTCCATTACTCACTCCATAGAAATTGAGCAACTCATCAGCAGGCTTTTCTGGAAATTCAGCATAAGTACATAGTCAGTGACAGGCATATGCAACTGTGCATCACCCATCATGCAAGACATGATAGGATGCCATTTCCTTGGCTAAGAAACCTGTCCTTAACAGCAGCCTGTATGCCAGCTAAAGGGAAAATGCATTACCCTGCCTAAATCAAAGGCATTCTTTGAACAGCAAGAACTTTTGGCTCCTGTGTAGCTGTGCTGCAAGAGAGGCTGTAACAGTGTTTATCTTTATAATTTTCTAAATAATTTGTTACATTCAATTTTGTTTCAGGTAAGTGTAAGAGGACATCCCCTTTTTAGTACTATCAGATCTACTGTGAAAAAGTATATTCTCTGTTAAGGAAAACTGTGTAAGCTAGCACTTGTCAAAGCTGACCATCTGCATAGTTTTTATGTTTTCTTTTTTCTTGTACAAATTTTTATTTTATATTTAATTTTCAGAATTCACTGATTTTTCAGTTGAATAATTTTTATTAACTAATCTGTGCATTACTTTGGAATGTGCCTATTGAAATTAATTACACGGTGAGAATTCAGGTTTTATGACTGGAGCATGGCTTTTATATACCATGGAATTAGCACAATCCATTTTGACCTCTTTCAGTGGGAAGACACATACTGATTTTTTACTATACAACAAAATGTTATCAATACTCCCATTACTTTTGAAAGGAAAATTAAAAGCATGGTGACAGATTGCTTGAAATCATTCAAGAAGAGTTTTCTGATTGTAGTTGGATTTGTTCACTTTACCTAGATGATAAAGAATTTCCATGTATCTTTGAATACATGGGTATGACACTCATGAGGTATATAGATCTGATGACTCCTTTCTCCCCCCAGGGATATCTAGATATAGGATAGCCTTTTGTTCATCAGGAAATATTATTTAAAAAATATATTATTTTGTCATGGCTACTTAGATAATTGCATGTAATTAGAAGGAGCAATTTTTTTTTTTAAGTGTAAGACCATATGAAAAAACAATCACAACAAAATGGAAAAGTATCCATAACACTGACTATTCTATAAAATATTCAGCTCTACTCTGGATTTTTCACCATGCGTTGCCTCCTGAGACAGTACTGAAACTTAGATTCATTATGCCTAAATGATGTCTCCGTTGCCAAACACATAATCTAATCAAATTATTTTATAGCCTAGAGTGAAATAATACTTTTAAATAGGGCTCACTTAAAGAGGCGGCAGTCTTGCCTAACTTTAAGCTGTCTAAAACTCGAGATCTAATCTGTCTTTATTTATAGACAGTGAAAATAACTTGGCAGTTTCAGCCCATTCTTAAATGAACACCTTCAAAAGGCAACACCTCTTCCCTTGTTCTCCTCATTGACTTTTGAAGGAGCTGAGAGACCTGGGTTAGTCTGCACAGCTATACACCAACAATACTGGTGAACACAGACTATCTCCTTGTGATCACTTGATTGTTTACCACAGGGATACAAAAAAGATTTTCCCCATTGTCCCCCATTTGACATGAACAACATAACCACTTGCAGGCATTTTAAGTCCTGTGGTTTGTTAGTTATACACAACAAAAGGACAAGTGGCAGTTTCACATAAGCATTTAAATTAGAGCTTACAGAGGTAGATTTTTTTCACGGCACTGACATGGCTTGATGAGTGAAGCTCAATGGTAAAAGTTTTTTAAATTCCAAATTTGCAAGATTTCCTGCAGCTATTATCAGTAAGAGCAGTGAATCTCATCGAACTTGGTATAGAGTCATAGAATCAAAGAATGGTCTGGGTTGGAAGAGACATTAAAGATCACCTAGGTCCAACCCCCCTGCCATGGGCAGGGACACATTCCACTAGACCGGGTTGCTCAGAGCCTCATCCAAGCTGGCCTGGTCAGTGTTAGCTGATGTTTCTTGGGATACTTCTTCTGAATCCAGCTGGGTAATGGCAGTGAGTTCATTTGCTACTTTATTTTTGTTGCCCTTTTATTAAATAGCTATCTGCATTTCATAAGAGGTGTCGTGTGTGAACTAATAAGTACGTTAACAATTACAGCACCCATGGCTTTAGTGTAAAGTTACCCATGGCCTAAGTGTAATGTTTGTAGCACAAAGCATTTTTAGTGTTTTTCACTACCTACAATCTATGGAGAGTACCAAACTTTCATCTTGGTTTGTGATTTTGTTTGGGGTTTTTTTTGCCAGGAAAGTCACATGTGTTTGAGCTTTTAGGGTTTTTACCAATGGAAAATATTTTTGAGGTGAGATAAGACATCACAAGCCCTAACCATTCTTGGTTTTGTCACTGTTCCCTTTACACAGACAAAATTCCTACTTAAAGCAGCTTACGGTAAATTCCCTGGGCTTGTGTAGCTGCCAGAAGTAACAGTCACTCCCTTCCCACTTTGGCAACCAGGTCCACAACATCATGATAGACTAAATTTATGCTAATGAAAAGCTTAGTTGGTAAGTGAAGTCAGTGCAGCATTCACTGTTTCTTAACAGGCTCAAGTGCTGTCATCAGCAGATCACTTAGCCTTGTGGATGCAAACCTCTGAGCCTACACAGATATCTACTCCCATATTTATAAATTCTCCACCTTCTCCAAAAGAATTCACAGAGATATGTGAATAGAGAGAGGTCTTAGTTCTCTCAAGGCATAGAAAGAAAAGTAGGTGTGTGCCGTGAGGTGTGACCTGCCAGCATCTGGCTTTTCCACAGTGAATAATTCCCACAGCACTTCAGAAACATGTCTGATACCCACCACACCTCTCTTGGGCAGCTTCCAGGGTCTTGGTGTTGAGCTGTCTTAACCTGCACTCTGCAGGTGTGCAGACACAGAATATTTTATTTACTCATCTCCCAGATGTTTCTCTTGTTTCTCAAAGAAAATAAAATTTAAAAAAACAACAACACCCTCCCCTCCCCCCTAAAAAAAAACAAAAAAAAAACCACAAAAAACCCCAAAAAACCAAAATAAAACCAAAACCAAAACAACAACAACAAATCAAGTTAAATGCTGCATTATCTATATGCCTACAAACCTTCTTGTAAAACTAAATTTGTGTATAGCTTATAATGCATTAATTAAAAATACTTTTGTCCAACCACCCTTCTTTTTTTTCTTTCTCTGGGAGATTAATTTAGGTTAATGTCTCACAAAGCTACTGGTTTCCATGCTGAGTTACAGTCATCAGTGTGTCAGGGAAAACAGCTGTTTTATCGAATTAGTATAATTTGCTATATTACCACCTCTCAAGCCCATGGTACTACCAAATGCACAGTGAGTTACCTTTGCTAACAACTTGCTGAACGGCTTTTGCATTTACGTGCATCTTCTGGTGGCATCAAAGGGAATTCGTGGAGAGTCCCTGCTTGTATCTTGAAAGCAATATGGGATGAGATTTGTATGTGGGTTGGTCAGCAGGGAAAGCTGCTGCACTAACTCCCTAAATCACTTGTCCCTGGATCCCACAACAGCTAATATATGACCCCCAGTCCCAGCTCAAACATGTTTGGATCCTCGTGACTGCAACACAGGGTTTCAGGTCATGTTTTATTTACGTATTAATTTTTGTACAGGTTTCTTGGTACCTCCTGACAGTGAAACAGACGGAATTGTGATTGCTGTCTGGAGGGAAGGAAACCTGTCTGCTTGTGCTACTACTTAGAAACAGCTCCAAAAACAGCTGCTGTCCAGTTAACCAAGAAGAGTAAGAAAATCCTGAGGGCTACGAAACATAAACTCATTAATGCTGTGGGTTATTTTTAACATAAAAATAGTTAATCTCTATTAATTTCCCTTATTATGTGTTTATTCTACAGAATCATCCATGTTCCAGCAGCTTCAGAGAAAGGGCATATCCAGGTTATGCAAAACAAATCCCTCTGCATTGTCCAGTTTGTTTAAAAGACTTTTTGTTCATCTGAAGTAACAAAAAGCCATCTAAGTCTCTTACTATGTTCACTAATGACATTTAGCACTCTATAAACTTGTACGGTATTTCTGTCTTCCTTTGCTTTTTGTTTGGTTGGTCGATTGGTTGTGTTTTCCCTTAGCCCACGAGGAAAGTTTTTCCTTATAGGTAAGTTAAGTTTTATGTAACATTTTGTAGTTGAAAGTCAGAAGATTCCTCTTGGGTTTTGACACTCCCAAATTCAAATCAATCATACTGCTGTCTGGCTCAGCAGGAACTTCCTCAAGAGACTGCCTGAGAGTAACACTTCTCCAAAAGTACCAAATGTGCAGTCTTACAGATGGTGGCCCCAGCTGTGGTGGGAACTTTTAGTGTTGCCAGACATGTATACTTTTGGTGCTTGGGTCCTGTCTACATCCTATGTGATCATCAGCACCAGGAATGTGAACATTATGCAAAAGTAAACTTGAAAATCACAAGACCTTGAACTTTTTAGTTCCAAATTAAGTTGAGGGTAGGAGAAAAAGCATATCACCTGTGAGGGGAAGGCTTGAGGAAGGAGTCCAGTGCTACCAACAAGTTAGAGCTAAAAGCAGACAGATATTAGGAACAGTTTATAAAATCCTTCAAGAGATGCTATCAGAGAAGAAACCAGAAAGTACTAGGAACTGGCATGAGAAGATGGACATGAAATGGAGATAGGTAAACACAATGATCATTAAAGTACTGGTTGAAACAGAATCTACTTTGACTTCATCAAACACTTTGGTCAACTACCTGGTCATTTAACTGCCCGCTGACTGGGAGAACAATGTTGCTACTCAAATCTTATCTGGTTTCACTGGAGACGAGTTGCTGAGCAACCAGTTAGACCAAGAGCAAGCCGAGGAATGTAAATGCCACCTCCCTGCAAAGACGTTTGTCCTTCATTGCATCGCCATCAAGCATACTGCCTTCCCTTCCTTGTAAACACCAGTTGACACTTACTTGCCTATCGGGGAACAAGAATGGAAATTCCATCACAACTTTAGGGAAAAAAGCCTTTCAAGCACTGGTTGCCCAGAGGGACTGAGGAATCTCCATCCTTGGGCATATTTACAACTTGACTGGAAAAGACACAGAGTAGCATGTGCTAAATTGGCCAGTCCTGAGCAGGGGGCTGGAGCAGGTGCTCTCCAATTGTCCCTTTGTTCTATTGTCAGTAAGCAACTGCATATTGACTCAGTAAGAAAGAAAAACATTTTTAAGTACTTTTATTTTTTCAGTAATGTAGGCTGTGCTGCTGTGCCTTAACTGAAAAAAAGTAACACAGTGGCGAGGTGTTAAGATGCAGGTAGGACATTGCATATAGGTAAATCCTCACACAGGGACACAGACCACAGGGACCCAGGCAAGCATTGACATTAGCTGTTCTGTGCAAAAGCAGACCAACAGCAAGATATGTGGGCAGAGGGAAGGGTGCTTGAGGTTGAGGAAAGCCTTGCAAAAAGCATGAATTCCTATTCTGGCCCAATTTTGTTTCCACGGTGTTTGAATTGAGCCCCAGCAGCAAGCTGAGTAAGAGCTCTGAATTGATGGAAGGTAATATAACTGTCATTGAGAGCTGTTTGCAAAACACATGTACATGCTAAACCCTTCTGCACCTCCTTTCCAAGAAGTGCCTGAGGGACAACGTACATTCTCCCTCCCGAATGAGGGAAACTTCATCAGGTCACTTAATGGCAGACTTGGCAGTGCTGGGTTGATGGTTGGACTCCATGATCTTAGAGGTCTTTTAGAATCTTAGTGATTCTATGATTTAATCTGGTATTTTCAGAAGTCTGGTAAAAGAAATAATCTTGCATTTATCCTCAAAAGTTTGCAAGGTTTTCCTGTTTCAGATAACTATCCTAGAGGACGTCCCCAGTCACAGGGAGAAGCATGGAAACCTTGACCTCAAATGTACTTACTGCCATCTAGGAGGGAAAATCATTATATTAATTATATTATATTATATTGAATTTAGTTATATTGAATGGTTTCAGTTCCAGGAAAGTTATACTTGATAACTACTAGAAATCAGTCTTTCAGATATAAAAAAACAGGCTTTCACAAATTTCAGCATTCTGTTTCTTGTGTCGCACCATTTTCTTGTCCATAAGGGAAGACCCTGGACCATTAGAAGCTCCACTGTGTGTGCTTTGGGTCTAACACAGCAAAATGACACTGGCCTCTCCCCCCACGAATGTGGCAACGTCCTCCCTGACCCAAGGGTAGAAGAACTAGACCCAACATTTCAGTGTAACAGCAAGATTACTGCCAAATCTCAAAATCTTTATTAGCCTGTACATCTAAAGATTATATTATCCCTCTAGGTCTCCTTTCAGTGGGAGTTTCTGTTTGTTGTGGGAGTTTCTGTTCATTTGCTGTGCCCCTCTTTTCTGAGTTTTTTCCAGAGCCACTGCTTCAAAGTATCATTTCCTATCTTAATATCGCTGCCTTTATTCTCTGTTCATAGACATATAAATTCATGCTTACCTGTAATAAAGTAGTATATTATATGCTTTCTTTTTGTTTATCATCTGATTACATCAGTGACCTATTTTCATTTCTGTTCCTCTGGTCTGTTGCCATATGATGAGTTTATGTTTTCTTCTGTATCACAGATCAAAATGGAAAATCGCCAAGAGACAACCCAGGTGGAGCTCCACTAGTTAACACCCGTGAACAATGAATGATACTGAACAATGATTGTTTAGCATTGAGACTAATGACTGAGTTAACCACTGGATTTTGAACTATCTGATATATTGATATGCTATAACATCTCCATCAAAGGGCTGCACAAAACTATAGCCTCATGCTTCTAGAGTTTTATATGAAAATAACTTGTACTCTTCTGAGAAAGGTACCAGATTATCTCAGCAAAATCTGCTTTCTGTAACTCCATGTCATTTGGCATAAATAACATACTTCCTTTTATCTTCGCATTTATTAACACAGTCATTTTAGGCAGCACCAATTTCAGGCTATGGACTTCCATCAGGCCCAGTCAGAAGAACCCAGGCAATGTCCAGCTACAGGCCAGACAGATGTTCACTGCCTGAACTTACCCCATTGTTCTGTATGCCTTTCAAAATACTGTTCCAGCACAAACTTCTTTCTCATCCCCTGGAGATCCCCTTGACTGAAATTGAGTTTCAGTGACAAAGCACTCTTCTACTAGCTCTTAGGAAGACACATTTTCTGATGTTAGGATGTCTGGCATCAGTGGCTGTTGTTCAGAGCCTTTTGACGCACCTACTCTTTCCTCCAAAGCATTGACACCATTGCTTTTTCTCCCCAAATGCTAGAACTAGGGTACTCATTGAAATTCCCAAAATACGCCCACTGCAAATCTTTGTTCAGTTTACATTGTGCGTAGTCAAAAACACCTGCCAAATCTGAGTCAAAACTGAGGTAGAGTCTTAAAAACTGCCTCGAAGTGTTTCCAAACTAGAGCACAGTTAGGTTGCTTGAAGCTTTTCCCCCGCCTAAGTTACTGGTGGCACTTCTACTGACCCTGTACAGCAACTAATGCATTATTAAAATCCCTTTCTCCTTGTCATTTCAAATCAGACTTCTCCTGAAATGTTTATTATCTGTATTTCTGCTGCTTTTCATCTCTACGGCGTTCTTGCACTTTTGTGGTGCTACATGGCAGCCGCCTCTCCTGGCTGCGTGTCGCCTGTCATCCGGTCCTTCTCGTGGAAATCCTGCCAAACCCTCTAGCATCGGCACTGCCTCATTGCGGGAGACATATTAGAAAATGCTTCCAGCGCTCCGAGGGGAGGCCCTTGGGAGCCGGGGGGATCCGTTGGCAGCGGCAGCCGCCCCCGCGGCCCGGGCTCCCGGGGAAAAGGGATGGGGCCGCCGGGGATTCGCTGCCGTACGCAAGGAGCGCCATGGACGTCATCCTCCCACGGAACTTTCCCTCTGCGCCCTAGAAACATTTTTTTTTTTTTTTTTGGTACAGGTTTGTGTTTGGGGTTTTAAATATATATATATATACATATACATATATCTTCATAGATAGATAGATAGATAGATGTAACATTCAGAGCTTCCCACAAGCGCCTCGGAAGGGAGCAGCGCGGCCGGGCCGGAGCCGCGCTGCCGCAGTGCCGCCCAGCGGAGGAGCGGGGGCTGCTCGGCCCGTCCCGCTGCCGCCCTGCTCTGAGCGCCCACGGGCGGGGGATGAGGAGCCCGCGGCGTTAACCGGGGTGGGTTTCGTTCCCCTCAACATGCTGGTTGCACTCCCCGCCTCGGGAGGAGCGAGCCGGCCGCTGCCCACGGCTGCGCGGGAACAGAGCCCTGCGGCGGCGAGGGGCTGCGTGTGTGCCGCGCTGAGCCCTCCCCTTGTCGCCCCAGCTGCCTTCCCCCGCTCCCTGGCTTTCACCCCTGCAGATTTGCCATCTTTCCCTTGAATGACACATCCCAGTTTCGGGGCAGTGGTGTAAAATCTAAGCAGTTCTTATTGTCTTCTCTACTTCTTAGATAAGTAACCATTTTCCTTTCTGTTCAGACCCTTGCATCGCTGTTTTTTTTCCTTCCTTGTCTGGGCCAGTCTTGGAGACAGCAAATGTCTGTGGGCGATGGTCGACAGGTGACATGTCTGCTCTGCTGGAGAATGTGACAGGAATCCACGTTGTTTCTAATTGGTTGAAGTCACTTGTCACTCGAGTCAAACTATGCCACAATGCAGCAACAGCAAATGATGCCTGAGGGGACGTTGTGAACCTGACTGTGGAAAGGGCCTGTGAACCTCTGGGGGAGCATCTCTTCTCCTGGGATCTCTCCAAAAGATACAACACTGCTATGTCCAGCTACAGCTTGTTTTTATAGGTGCCAGTACACTAAATAGGGCCAGTTCATGGGAGAAATGCAGGTTTAGTTTAACTTCTTTTGACCAACCTCCTGTCTGAAATAAAGTGTTCTTGACGGTACATGAGGGTGTGTGAGCACACCCCGTTCAGGATAGGGTGGAACCAGGATGTTGCCTGCCTGAGAATGCGAAACTACCGCTTGGCAAAGCACACACAACCCCTGGCAACATGCCCAGAAAACTAGAGCACCCCACAAAAGAAATAAAACAAACAAACAAACAAAAAAATGCAAGCAGAAAAGAGCTCTCAAACAGGCTTCCTTACTTGGGCCAGAGGCAAGTTTTTGTTGGTTTTTTTTTTTTTTTTTTAATCTTGACATCCTCCTGTAGGCAACAGCCAAAGACAGAGGTCGTACGTGCCTACCCATCTCCCCTTTGGCCACATCTCCCAGGACAGTCCACTCACACCCCTTGAATCTTTTTTTTTTTTTCCTTCTGATAAGAGAGCATTTAGGCTCAAAGTTTAGGCTTGGAATCTGCCCTCAAGTTGCCATTGTACCTGCTTTCTTTGGTTAAACTGGTCACCTCAGGAACCAGCAGCACTCTATTGCATCCGGCCATCCGTTCATGTCACTAGACTTCTTGTAGTCACACTTCAAAGCTCTGCCCCTGCACTGCTCCAGGTTCTCTTTGGCATCTACCCTGTGAAATTCACATGGAAATGGCTTTGTAAACTCCATCATGATGTATGCTGCCAAAATGTATGCAACTCCTCATCTGGATCCAGGCTGGATTTTGGCACACAGGGCTAGGGAAATACAAAGTGTGCCTCTTTGTGAATAGAAACCCGTCTCTGGCTCTGTGATAATCTTGTGTTTCTTCACCATCTCCAGCATATGAGGATAGAGGCTAAGGGCGGATGCAAAAGAAGAGGTCAAAAGAATGTGCAAGATATCTGAAGCAAAATGAGGTAGGCAGCTGGAAATACAGAGATTAAAGGGGCTCTGATTTGAATGTCCAGTTAAAGGACACCAGTGACTGGCAACAACAACCTGGAGATTAAAAAAATGACAAGAAGTTGAGAACTGGCTGATGACACTTGTTCTGACAGTATCAGAACAAGCCCAAGTCCCACCCAAACAGAGTTAAAATTGTTTAAGACATAATTCAGCCAAAAGGGTGACTTTTTTACCAAAATGTTGAACAGTATGTGACTGCCGACTTCTGATCTGATTCAAGAAGTCCTCAAGCCAAATTTACTGTGTCCCCATACTACAGGTCCTTAAAATATCTTCAAGATTTTTCTTTGCATATTTCTCATCTGACTGGTGGTCTGGCGCTATTTGGGTTATACAATGCAAACTAGCCATCGCCTGAGGTGACTAGATTTTCAGGAAAATGTTTCATGTAGGATCCATCTGCAGTATTTGAACACTACAGTTTGCATTGAGCTGCTCAGTTGCGCCAGTTAGGGTCATTCACAAGTGTAATTACGGAACAATATTTAAGCTGCTTTTTTAGAAACAACATCCAAAAATGAAAATTTATAAATACTTGAAAAGTAAAAGGAAGAAAAAAAGGATTAAGGCATTATTTTTTTTCTTTTCTCTTTCAGCAGGAGAACTTCTCCAGTAACAGACACAAAATGAACAATTAACCTTTATATTGCACTTTTCAACCTCTGCTTTTAACATATTTTACAAAAGCGCTCAAGTAACACTGGCAGGAAATCTGAATCAAGCCTGGTGGAATTACTTGTTGTAGCTCTGCCAAAGAGGCAAAGGCAGAATTAAAAGCTATTAACTGCCTTATCTCTTAATTCTCTGCACAGGCTCTCACTGCTGTGATCTATGTTGTCTGTACTGAGACAGAAGGGCGAAAAAATGCTCTCTATGGTCCTTAGACACCAGTAAGGATCAAGACATATTACTGCATTAATCAAATGATATTGCATAAATCAAACACACCATTCTTATTTAAAAGTTATCTTTAGCATTTTTAAACCATGAAATAGATTGATATTTGACTGAGCCCTTAAAAATTATTCTTTATAATAGCTTATATACTGCAGACATTTGTTTATTAATTGAAAGATACTTTTGCTCAAAGAGTTCTGCATATTTTGATCAACTTCTGGAAATCTTAGTTGCATTGGAGAAGGCTCCCTTTGGTTTTGTCAATGCCAACATCAGAAGCTACTGTAAGTTGTATCCACAGGGTGTTCCTTCCTGGTGTACACATCCAGACCACCAAAGTTTTTTCTGGTTTGTTTGTTTGCTTGTTTGTTTTGTTGGGGTGGGTTTTTTCTTAGAAACAATGCATGCTGAGTGTTGTCTAAGTTAAAATATCATTAAATAATTTTTATGTGATTTATTAAGGCAACACAATTCCTGGCAAGTAAGGAACTGTGGATGTTTCAGAGGGCACTGCTGAACTGTTTGGATGGCCTGAGATTCATTGGTGTTCTGTCCATCCACTGATCACACTCTGCAGTTGCAGCATGAGGTAGCTCATTTCTCGAGGAGGACTTTGAGACATCATTGCAGTGTAACAAAGTAACTGTTATTCCATAATCAATGGGATAAAAAAAGCTCTAAATAGAAACTGTTTGCAACATTTCACAATGTCTAATGCATAATAGTAGAAGTCTTAAGTGTCAAGTTGGCTCCATTAGAAGACATTTAAGCATCAGGACTTGGTCTCAGGTCCGTTGTTGATATTAGCAAATCCTTTGAAGGTAGAGAAAGGAGTGTCTTATTGTTATAATTGCTGTCCTTTGGCTGAAATACCTAAACAAATTGCATTTTCTTCTCCTGAGAGCTGTTTATCCCGAGGTAAATGTAGATACAAACAAACAGAAGATAGCTGGTGTTTTCAAAGCCTGAACGTCCATCCTAGCTTCCCCAGTTTGGTTCTCAAACTACAGAGGCCAAGCCTTTCCAGTTCCAAACGATCATTACTTCACCCCATTGGAAGCCACTTGGGATTTGTTTGAGTCTTTTTAATACCGTTCCCATAATTGAAAAGTAGTGGGTAAAAAAAAAAGTCATCTACCCTATGACTTGCCAGAAGGATGGCAAATAACTTTTAGATAAATGTGAATTAAGTCCCCACTGAGATCAGCAAACCTGAGCTGCAACTCATGGGTTAAGTAAGGATGGAGTTTTACTCCAAGGGATTTTATCTGTGGAATGGCCAACGCTCAAAGGTGTGAATTTGGGCCAGGGGAGTGCTAAACACACTCTAATGGCAAGAACAGCTTATCCACCTAAACTTGAGGTTTTCAGTGTTTCAGGGTTATTTGTATATTTGTATAAAATGTATGATCTAAAAATAACCTAATACACTAGCTCATAAAAGTCTAGCTGTCTGATACAAAACAATCACAAAACAAGGATCTATACCATTCCTGTTAAATTTTCAAGTAAGTCAGGCCATGCTGCTGTATTGTGGATTTCTTCCCCTTAAATCTGAAGACTTTTTGTGATATTTTATTCGGCAAAGGCTTTGGAGCTCTCAGCACTGAAGGCAATGTCAGGAAAAGCTTGTACACTGTCATGGCTCATAGCCTCCTGCTGCTAAAAGGTGTTTGCAGCTCCTGGCAGTCTCCTGATGACAGCAGCTGTCTAGTGACAGTCATCATTTAGCAAAATCTACTTCGCAGTATCCTTTCTAGGTACCAAGAAAATGCACAGCCGAACTCCCCTTTGTGTTTCTCTTCCCTCATTAATGTTCCCGTACAGCTCTGAAACCACTCCTGTTACATATCTTTTCAGTTTGTGTTTTATGCAAGGAAAAGCTTACCTTTTTGGAGGACTTTGGAGGACTCTTTTCGCCAATAATAACATGATGAAAACTTTTACTGGAAAAGAACAAAGAGTTAATTTTTTTTCTGGCTGGCCCCAAGTGACCCTCTGTTCCCACTGCTTTTGAAATTACTGGAGTTTGCTTAGCCTGAAAAATTACAGCTATAGGAAAAGTTATGCTTCACTGATCTATTTTAAAAAGCAACAGCAGAATTTTAAAAATAGAATCCCTTTTTTTTTTTTTCTCTTACTGTGGCATCTCCAACCCAAGTATGTTGATGCAATTTCCAAAGCATTAAGAAATGTCTTAGGTCACATTTAAGTCAGGTCAGCCAAATCCAGGATCAGTGAAAAAATGAGTTGTTCATCTGGTCTGGAATGAGCTCTTTCTTCCCATCATTCTTAGTTATAAAGATATCTTTTGTGTGGTTGAAGCTAAATTTAAGCCCAGCCTGAGTATATTTGTGTACTATCTATGTGTGTTTTATGCATCAGCAGCACACTGCATTACTAGTCTGCACGCACAATTAGGGTTTTATGATCTTTGAAGTCAGTTAATAAAAAGATTTATATATTTGCAGCCATAAAAGTCTGGGAAATAATAGGAATAGGTGTTTCTTAGAACTACAGTCTGATTTGCCTTTGGCTCCATTGTCTTCAGGTGGACTTAGTCCTCACTCTGATTTGAGCACCAGAAGAGAAGAAAATCCATCCCTGAACGCACGCCTAGGAGGTCTGCTTTTATAGACATCACTTTTCTTTCAAACCGTAGCTCTGCAGAGGGGAGAGCGCTGCAAGAGAGACTAGATTCTGCCATGGGTATTAAACTGCAAGGCGTGATTCTTCTGACGAATTCACAGCAGCTTCTTCAAGACTGGGACTGAGTCCGGCTCTGGTGAGCAATGTCCGAAGGGCTGAACCCGGCCCTGATGGGCTGCTCCCAAGAGGGCCAGTTTGCCCCGGGGTCTTTTGCCTGCTTGCCGGCGATGCTCCACCGAGCAGGCGGGAGGGAGGTCACGCCTGGATGCAGGAGTGAAAGTCACATTCAGAGAAGTGTGGATTGAATGAAGGAAACGGTAAGGTGAAAGCATGCTGATTTAATATATGCGTTACTATTTTGCAAAGAACCATCTCACAGACTGTTTTTTTTCTCTACTAAAGCATTCAGCTACTGCAATAGGATTTAAAAGTATAAGTTGAACTTTAAAAGATCTATAGTAGCAGTTAACTAGCAAAGTCCATGTCTAGCTTTTTCCTGCTGCTACAATGTTTTGATAACAATGGTACACAAAGACTTGTTTTGTTTAGCATGCGCCATACTATTGCATTTCAGACAAAGTCTTGATTCTCTAAGTCCAAGACAAAGTCTCAATTCTCTCCATTTGAGACAAAATCTCAGGATAAAAAATATGGACTTGAAATGTCCCAAACTACAGAAGAGTAAGGAATCAGATTAGCATGAATTTCTGCTTCCAGCTACAATGAAAACAAAGATAAGGCAAATATGTATTTTTTAAATTGGAGGGACAAATTTAGGAAAGATTTTGTACCTCATCCTCTCCTGTCTAATTATGAAATCAGAAAAATGAAAATATTCTTCCTATTCTCTGCACACACACTGTACCCCAGGCAGACCTGTTCTTACTGTGCTGAGATTTGTTTTCCTACAGCAGCGAGTTTCCCTTCAAGAGCCCACAGGCATGTAGAGCAGCTTTGTTTACCACCCCCAGGTGCGATCTTCATTAACTAATGTTTACTTTTGTGTTTTCAGCTTTCAGTAATGATCCGGGTTAATGGATAGTGAAGACAGTGTTGGTGGGGAGAATGGTAAGGAAAATTCAGGAGCTGGTTTTACATCTTTGAGTTTTGCAGGCTCAGAGGCAAAAGGGCTATCAGCCATTTAGCTATACAAAAAAAGAAACCCCAGCCCTTACAGATGGTGAAGCTCCTACACTGGTTTTATTTTGTTTGGTTTTTTTTCAGGATGGTGGGAAACAAAGCACAGCCAGCCCCCTGACTTTTTGCAAGTTATAAATGCTGTACAAAATTCTACTTTTGACACCGGAAAATGCTTTCTCCTGTTGTTCAGAGTGACTCCAGATGCTGATGTACTTAGTACACAGCACAAGTAACCCAACTGGAATGAAAAAGAGAGGTAATTGAGTTTACATTCATCTGTCAATATTCCTAAGGGACAGACCGTTCAGCCTGCCAAGTTTGCTCTGCTTATGCATGCAGAGAGTGAACTTAAACTGACTGGAGATTCCCACAGTAGATTCTCTCCAGTGAATAGGGGATCTCTGCTGCTGTAATCTGTTAGAGGTGGTGTGACCACTTCTGTCATAACCGTTCTCCCATGTTCCACAATATCAGGACATGGGCTGAATGTTTGGCAGGAAAAGAAAGAAAAGGTTGGGTAGAACTGAGTTTCAGTGCTTCAGATTTTCCCCTGATCCAAGCCCCATTTTCAGAGGATGAAACATCAGCTTCTTCCTAGGCTTTTCTATGCTTCTCAATATTATAATATATGAGGGCTTCACATACACATATTTCTTTATCTTTCTATTCCCGTGAAAGATTGTCATCCCTATACGCAAAACAGAACATGGGGATCAAAGCAGAAAGTTTCTTTTAACTTTGGGTGAGCAGTCTGGGACAGCTGTGAGCCGACTTTTAGAATCATAGAGTCATAGGATATCCTGAGTTGGAAGGGACCCACAAGGATCATCGAGTCCAACTCCTGGTCCTGCACAGGACAACTCCAAGGGCATTGTTGAAATGCTTCTTGCACTCTGGCAGGCTTGGTGCTGTGACCACCTCTCTGGGGAGCCCGTTCCAGTGCCCAGCCACTCTCTGGGTAAAAAACTTTTTCCTAATATCCAGCCTAAAACCTCCCTGACACAACTCCATGCCATTCCCTCAGGTCCTGCCACTAGTGAGCAAAGAGAAGAGATCAAGCACCTGCCCCTCAGCTTCCCCTTGTGAGGAAGCTGTAGACTGCTGTTAGGTCTCCCCTCAGCCTCCTATTCTCCAGGCTGAACAGACCAAGTGACCTCAGCTGCCCCTCATATGGCTTTGCCTCTTAGCCCTTCACCATCTTCTTAGCCCTCCTTTGGACACTCCCTAATAACTTATTATCTTTCTTATATGGTGGCACCCAAAACTGCACACAATACTCAAGGTGAAGCTGCCCCAGTGCAGAGCAGAGTGGGACAATCCCCTCCCTTGACAGGCTGGTGATGCTTTGCCTGATGCCCCCCAGGACATGGTTGGCCCTCCTGGCTGCACAAGTGTGCACAGACGAAAGCATCTGGTTCCCAATTGGAAAGGCAGCCCCCAAAAGCAGCTGCCAGCGCACAGCACGTTTGATGATAGGTGGGCTGGATTCACTGTGTGCACGCTATGAAGCTGGCATAGACAGGTGCAGCAAATCTTACATGTCAAATTTAAAACTGGGAGGACTCAAAAAATACAAGTATGGGGAGTCAGGATGCTTTGTGCATACAGGTCAGCCACCTTCATACATGTACCGTGCCCAGGGCTGCTTAGCTGGGCTCCCCTGCTTTTGTTGCTATCAAGCGTCTCACTGATGAATCTGGCCTGGCCAGTGGCAAGCTACAGTTTCTCTCATGGTCCACTGTGAGAACCTGGAGTTTCACCATGGGTGGTGGTGTCTGTGATGAGTAAGGAAACTTACAGATAGGCAGAAACCAGTCCTGATGAACCAGCACTCAAGCCATGTCACCAAGTGTAAGCAGAACTTGTTGGCCCAAGCCTCCTGGTCTCCCCTGCAAAGAAGACAGGCAAAACTGAAAAGAACTGCAGGCAAGCAGGAGGGGGCCACACACACAGAGAAAACCAAGTCGGAGTGCCAACAGTTGAGCCCCTGACACTTTCTGAGCTCAGGTGGCTACAGGTCTAGCTGCTGAGCCTCTTGCTTCTTTGCTTTCCCACGAATGAAGGACACTTGTGCTGGCACCAGCACATCTAGGACCAGAAACCACAATTAGAGACCTCCCTCTCCAGATATCCACAGGGATCCTCTGTTTGTATCTCAAAGCAGGCACGTGGTGGTGGTAAGAAGAGGATCATCTCCTGCTACTCATAAGCATACTGTGCAGTGGCACCTGGAAGTAAATGCCAGAGTGCCCTAATCAAGGTGGGGTATGTGTACAAAGAATGTCAGACCATGCAGTGGCATCTCATTGTGTTTAAGGGGCTTTGGGCATGGTAACAGGACCACGTGGCAGATTTCCAAGGGTCCTGGATGTGCTCTATGGGGCTTGGTGTGCCCTTCCTTGTCTGACAGCCCTTGCAGCTGTGGGATCTGCTGTAACTCCCATGCCTCAGGCAGCCATTGCCTCCAGTGAGAAACAGGGAAATGGGAGAGGCAAATGAGTGAGAAAGGGGTAAACAGTATTTTGCTCAAACTGAAGTGGGGAATGTCCTTGCTCAGCAGTTGCTCTCAGCTACCTCAGTGTCCCAGGGTAGGGATTGTTTCTCCCTTCAGAAAAACAGAAACTGATCCAGGCCAACATCTTCCGTAAGAGAGAGCAAAGAGGAGACTAGGATGAGAGAGCAAACAAACTCACCCCTTTTCAGGCTGTGTTCCTCCGATTTAATTGCTCATCCTCAGTTCAGCCCAAGGGAATAATGGCATTTTCCTCACTTCGTACAGTGAAGGAGAGCAACTGGGTTTCAAGCCTCTGGCAATTCCTCTGAGGGTGGATATATATTCTCCCAAAATAAGGATTCTTCCTCCCTGGGAAAGCAAAGCCAGCAGTCCAAACTGGAGTTAAAGAATCAAATATATTTACATAAAATACATAATGCATTATAATAATAAAATAAATAATGAGTGCAATTTATGATTGGGTAAGTTACAGTAATAAAATATCAACTATTTATGCAAACCAAAATTCTTAACCTCCCAGCGGCAAGTATTCAGTGCATGGAGAAACTCTTTCAAGGTGCACAGGAGAGCTGATAGCAAGCAGCAGCTCCACACTTTCTCCAGGAAAGTGTAAGAGGAGGAACAGGCCAGCAAAACTGGGTTACCATGCCCTGGCTATTATCCCCAGCTCCCAGCAGAGTTGCTGGTCACTCTGCCCCAATAGGAAGGTTCTTGCTTGCAGTTTCTGTTGTGTTTTACTGCCACAGTCACTTTTTCACCTCCCCCTTCCCTCCCATATGAATTGCTGCAGAGTAAGGAGAAAGACAGCAGCCCAGGGGTGGACAAAAGAAAAGGCAGCAAGGAGCCTTGTGGCCTACCTGCTTTCTTTTCCTTCTTTCTCCAAGCCAGAAAGTACCTGAGCATGAGCAAGCCAAAATGTAACTTGGCACCAGTGCCAAAGATAAATGTTGGTATTTTTCCTGGCAGTTAGAAAGAAAATGTTTCCAAGTGTCCAGGGAGACTTTGCTCTTAGAGGATGGCCTCCCTGCTGTGTAAGTTTCTCACTGGTTGTGCTTTCTGCTGGCTGTGCGTTCCCCAGAGAGCAGGTGAGAGGGGTTGTCCTCCCTGCAATTGCAGCAGGAGAGCCCCAAGAGCTGCTGTGGTGCTGGGGGTAAAGCTGTGCTCTGGTATGAGCTCCCCAAGAAGTGCTGAAAACAGGGACATGCATGCACATGGGAAAGAGCAGGCACAGCAAGGTTTTCTGCTCGATAAAGCCACCCCAAGCTCTGTTGTCACTATGGGGTATGCTTACAAAAAAGATCAGGCTAATGTGATTCAGAATAGTCAGAGAAGACAATTTACAGACCTGCCTCTTTTGAATGCTGCAGAAAGAAAGAAAAACCTTATGGCAAGTTGGAGCAGCCTGTGAAGTGTAGTAGGATAAATAACTCCTCGCAAACAGCAGTCGAAACAAAAACAGGATCAACAGCTGCTCTCCCCACCTCACAACTTGTCCTGCCTACTCTAGGTTGAGCTTCAGGCTGATGCCAAGTTCTCTTGCTTTGGAAGAAAACACTTAACAGTTTGATCAACTGAGATTGCTGGACAGCAACTTTTGCAGACACACAAGCATTTCAGGAACCAGTAGCAATTATGGAATGACCATAATATGGCTGTTACTTATCATCATCAAAACAGATGTACAGACATTGTAGTGCACACTATTTTTAGATACGTGGATGTATTCCTGATGGAGATTCAGCTTTCAGCCACAGTAGTTCTTCTGGTTTGATATATTTATTTTTTCTCAACATTATTTATTATTATTTGACCTTACATTTGTTTCCAAGAACTCTGTCTAGGAATACTATAGCCAAAGTACCAGTATTACCAGCCAAGACAGTAATTCATATATCCTATACTGGATAATTTTTTTGTTTGTAGTTTTACACAGAGAAGAAACTGAATATATCATGGATTTAGGCTGTGGATAAACATTAGCTACAAAATTTTATTTCAGAAGAATATTGGGAGGAAGTTAGGATTATCATAGGAAAAGGACTTGGCTTTTTTTTACTGGTACCCATGGGAAATGCTGATCATCTACATGCTTCAGGAATTTGGCACATGTCTGATAGCTGTTGAGTAGTTGCAGTTATTCCCTTTGCAGTGCAATCTTCCTCAGCCAAAAGCAGAATCCAAGCCCATGGGTACAATTTCCACAGTAACAACTACAACTAATCAGATGCACTAACATATGTTTGGAAGGATTTTTCTTCATCTGGTGGAAGAGGGAATATGAGAGAGAAAGGCCCTGTATCATTGACCAACTGGACAACAATTACTAGGCTGCTGTGAGGATAGCACTCTCTCCATGAGCAAGCAGGTCTATGCAGATAGAAAATGGTACAGGAGTTTTCTTAATATCTGGGATGAAATTCTAGCTATCAAAGGGAGAAAATTTTCTTCCTATATGGAGAGGTATTTCTTCTCAATATGTATATTGCTCAACACTAGGGTGATGAATATCAGGCTTGCTTAACAGAAGTTGTATTTGAAGAGTGCTTAGGAATATTTTATTCACCATAAATCTTTTTAATGAGCTGTTGACTGACCTCTTTGCTTCAGAAAACAGTAAACAAAGTAGCCTGTCCGTTTGTTGGCTCATATATCTGGAGATGAGAGGTGACAAATGACATCTTGCAACCTGCAATATTGCCAGGTTTGCAACCTGCAGACTTCCATGCAAAGACCATGAAATACAGCTTTGTTTGACACAAGGACTTCACTGTGCTACTGTGAGACTGTCTATAAGATAAAACCTGACATTTTCAAAAGTGGAATGACCTACTCAAAATTACATGCTCCTCTAGAGTCTGAGTTAATTTGAAGCCACAAAGCTAACCTTGGAATCTTCTGCTGACTCCACAAACTGAAGCTATGGAGTTATACTCCCTATCTCTGCACCAACCCTACCAATAGCCTCTACTTGCAAGCAGAGAAGGTTTTCATTTAAAATCATGGATTTCTCTCATTATTGCACATTCAACTAAGACAAGCAGTCTTTGCAGCTGTCATAACTTACATCCACAGTGAAACTGAGGAGAAGTTTGTTAAGCATCAAACTCCAGTCCTTGGGACAATTAACATCTTGGCAAGCCTCCTGCAGCGATATCTGGTGGACAGTCATCAGTGCACCAAATTATGCATGCTTGCAATTTGATCTTGACCAAAGCAATTTCCTTCCCTTCTTTAGGAATTCTTTCACTGCCTTTATGCCCAAGGGATAGATGGAAAAGATAGCTGTACACAAACTGTTTCAGCTCTGAAGCTAATACTGAAAAGTTAATTCTACTGTTGTTTATACTGCTACTTTGCTCTACAAAAACTATGTTAACAATCTGTGAAATTCAGCATTAAAAAAACCAAACAAACACAGGAAAATGTATTTCCATTTATCCAAAATGGCACCTTTGTAGTTTATAATGGCCTATATAAGAGACAATGGCTTATCTATGGCAGAAAGGCAAAATGACACACAGAGAGTTGTGATTTGGTATAATTTCTATCCTATAATTTGGCACTATTTAAGCATTTAGGAAAGCAAATTTGAATTAGCTGACTGTGGAGATTATCTTAAATGCACAAGCATTATCAAGGGGCAGGAGAGTGCACAGACTGTTGGCCTCTGTCACAAGTTATAGAGCACTTTAGAGTTCACATTATACAGGACGGAATAATCTTATTTAGTAAAAAAAAAAAAGGAAGCTTCTGAGGAAGCAAATAGAACTTTATTGTCAATGTAAATGTTCTGGTTTATATTATTATTCATACTTGTGTGTTATCTGTAGAAATATTTTTTAGGTATTTGTGAAATTTGACATCTTCAGGAAAGTTTAAGGTCTTTATTACTTTCGGCAGACCTTTGGAAGTTAAAGTCATTCATCTCAGAGACAACATTTTTTCTGTGTTCTGTGAATTTCTGTGTGAGAGTCATTGAAATGGAAACTGTTGGGAACTATCCCTGCTTTTCTCTTGTTGGGTTTCTCCAGGAAAGGTCAGGGCAGTCTGCCAATATAGTAATTGGGCAATATCACCATTTTAAAGACCCAAGTTCTCACTGACACTGAAACAGTAATAGTAGATGAAGCATTAGGAGAAATTGTACAGCAAAAGCAGAATGAAATTTCTGGACTAGATTTAATAGAGATGAGAGTTAAGAAGGTTTAGTAAGGTAGAGGAAACAGAACTTGATTTCTACTAAGTGGTCTTTCAGCTCCGGGATCTGGACCAAATAACTCCTATTTATGCCTGACATGGTACCCCCACTCCAAAACCTATTAATTAAATACCTGCAATAACAGCTTGTGTTACTCAATAAGTGGCTTTTTAATCCCTAGAAAACAAGCTAGGACATCCAATTCCTTAAGCCCCAGTCATTAAATAGTATAATTTAAGCTACAGTGTCAGTTCCTGATACGTTAGAAAATGGCAGATTTAAGACTCTCTTGGCAATCTTTTTTTGTCCCTCCCCATGTGCATATGTTTTCTTACAAACCCTTCCATGACACAGTCATATTTTAGACTTTCCCACAGGATGCATGCCTCATTCTGTGCAACACAGGATAATCACACCCAGTGGCAGAAATAAATTAGCATAGCAATCTTAATCTGGTATTTCCTAATTTTTCTAATTTCCTTATCCTTCAATGCTGCACTAATCTAAACAATATTCTTTTAATGTAATTTTTTAAATGTTATCATTTAAATATATATGTATGCGGATTTGTGTATCTCTCCATCTATCTGGATCTGTTAATGTATTGGTAAACACAAAAGAAAAAGATAAAAGCTGTTTGTTTTTAATTCTTTCAGAACCGTTTGATCTCTCCTCACTTGTTTTAGCAGCTGCCTGACTGTTTTTTCTCGTATGTAAACTTCAAAGTCAATCAGAGGTCAAAACTCTGGACAAAGACAGAATAAGGAAAACAACGGTGACTGGCATATGTGATGGGAAGAAGCAGAGGACCTGCATTGTAGAATACTGTGTGTTTCTAGACACAGCAGGGGGGGAAATGATCTACCTCTTGGACATAACATTTCCTGATCTTAACACTTGATGTAGTTGTTGAGGCCGGTATAGTTGCCTGGAAATGTATCTCACAGAAGAAGGAAGGGTACAGCCATGTACAGAAGGACTTGACATTCCCTGGCTCTTCTTGGTTCAGGCACTCTGGAAATAGCTTAATAGATTACTGTAAAAATGCTGGCAAAAAACAACTGGTTTCTGTTGAATGCAGAAGCATTCAGGGGTGGGTATAGGTTTTGATTCCCAATGCATTATTTGCTATTTCTGGTCATAGGAAAATCAAAGGAAATGCAAGTCCTGGAGAGGCAGCTTCTGTAGCAGAGCAGTGTGGAGCATTTTCTGTAGGCATGTGCAGTCGTGGTACAGGATGTGTTTTCAGCTCACACTTTTTTTTTCCTTCGGGAGAACATCTGCCTTTCCCTCCTTCATCCGTCTGCGGAATCAGGCCCCTGCTTGTGCAGAGCCCGGCAGAGGGCCATGAGCAAGAGAGAGTTCCCGAGGCTGGGGGTTGTAGCCTTGCAACTTACCTGGCACCTGGTAAAACAGCCTGCAGAAATTGGGAACACCTTGGTGATTCACACATCCTCAAAGCAACTCCTGCCAGCAGAGCAGCTGGAGAGGCCCCAGCAGAGGCAGAGGTGGATTCTGTCATACGTATATACGTGTGTGTGTGTGTGTGTGTGTCTGTGTAAGGCCACAGCGAGTCATAAAATCATAAAATAGTTTGGGTTGGAAGGGACCTTTATGAGCCCTCAGATTTTGTGCAGATCATAGGGATTTGTTGAAATGACCTCCAGAATAATTTGTTCCGAAAAAAAAATATAGTCTTTTCCAGTTTAACCAACAGGGAGGATGGAAATGGGACCAGTGCCACTCTGTCTGTGAAATGCATCGCCCTCAGTCTTCTTCATTTTCGTAAGTTTTGGACACCTTCTGCTTTCCCTACAGAAGACTTCAAAATATGTGATTTGTACCATATGGGCTAGAACCAGGCATCCCTGAAGGCATTCCAGGAGGTAGGAGGCCCCTCAGCAGTGTAAATTCTGAGCAATATTACAGTGGGTTTGAAAATGCCAGAGCAAACCTGGTGATCCTCCTGCAGGATACTGGTGGCAAAAAAAAATCAGTTATAATATAATTTAAATTATTTCAAGTATTCCCCTCAAATATATTAGCTTGTATTTGTTGCTTCTTCTATTCCCACATAGCAAAAAAAAAAAAAAAAGCCCAGGTTCTAGTTAAAGTAAAAGCTAGGCTGTGAACCCTGGAACTTCAAGCTGTGCTGAGCAACAGTGCTCTAAAAGACAAAATAAAGACCCCTTTTTGCTTAGGGAAGTGGACAAACTTTTCCCAGCTGCATGAATAGCAGGCAGAGGTGCAGCCCGCCACTGGGTGGAAAAGAAGCTGTGGCTGGGCTTCCTTGAGGCTTGTGGGATGGTAAATGAGTAAGAGAGTAACAGGAGGGAAAGTTATGGGCCTGGGCTGGTGTGCAATAGGCAGAACACACCTCTCCCCTACTGTAGGCTGCCCCTGCAAGGCCTAAGAAGAGTTTCAGCCTTGAAACTGCTCCTAATTCAAGGAATATATTTAATATGTGGCTTACTGTCCCTTTGTTAACATTACCAGAAGCAAAATTATTCTCCGTAGCTTCTCATTGGATTACCATTTTCTACATAGTTCAAGGCCATTGAACATCATGCTTTCCCTAGTTAGCTTCCTACCAGTTTTTGTTTTAGCTGAGTGTTAATTTTCAGATTTGTTTCAACGAGTTCTGCAAGAATTAAAATTTTACTCACTATTTATCCTAAATCCACCTAATCTCTGCCATTAATACCAAAGTGAAGAAGAAAAAAGAAAACCGTGCAAGAAGTCAGTGACAGGAAAGGAAGAAAAAGTGTGAAGTGTCTCTGCAAAAAGCCACGGAGGAAAGGGATATAAAGTGGTGTTAAGAGCAGCTCAAGGGATGCAGAAGAGAGCAGCTGGGAAACAAAAGCAGAAAGACTGCTGGAGTAAAGTAGGCTGTGGGCGGCCCGGATGGGAGGAAGGGGAAACGGGAGCAGAAATGAGAGCGGGGAGATTATGTTTGGTCTTTAAGCAGAGGATGAGGAGCTTGAAGTGAGGAGTTAAAAGACAGGAAGGAAGCCAGTGAAGGCAAGTAAAGAGTGCAGGGCGATATAGTTTATGTAGTGAGAAAAAGATTATTTTAGGGGTAGCATTGGGCATCATGTGTTGGTGGGGACTGCATAACGTATAATCAGCTTGAAGCAACAGTCGTGATTCTTCAGGAGACAACCTAGAAAAGAATACTGTGGCTTAATTTTAATCCTTTTTTAGCCCAGGGTCTCTCCATATAAAGGATAAGCATTGTGTTGCCCTGAGCACTAAATGGAGTGCGTTGTGTTTTGTGCATTGTCATTGATTCTAAATGCCTTTTGTGTTTCGGGACTCTGAAAACAAAGGTCAAGTACTAGCAAATTCTGTTTTCTGTGAGAGATTTAATTAAATCCTAAGGACAAAGGCAGAGTACTAGAAACAGCTATTGAGTGTGAAAGATAGGTGAATTTGCATTACCATTTCTCTATATCGGTTTGCACATAGCTTTGTGATTTTTTAACTTTCTTTTTTTTATCGACAGGAGAACAAACATTTTAAAAATCAAGTTAAATCTTGTAGATGTTATTTTCTGCATGTAAGTTGTCCAACAGATGCTTGGAAAGAGATGCTAGGAAACAGAGTGAGGAAGCACATAGAGTAGGATGGAACAATTTCTGAATATAGATTTAGTCCTAGTAATTTAGTGAGTTTAAATTGTAGGGCTAGAAATGGACTGGGCTGCCTAAGATTTTTTTATCCTTTATGGACAATAGCAGCAAACCAGAGGGTTTCAGCAATTAATAGCACACTGCTAATCACAAATTCCTCATGAATTGCTCAGGTAACTGTGCTGTGGAAGCCTCTGGAATCAAAGGGGAAAATATTTTTCACTTGTTCAATATAGAGACATTATTTATTAGTCTACTATGCTTTAGAGGGTTTGAATTTTGCATTACCAACCTATTTTTTTCTCGTTTAAATAACAAGAAATGAAATAACATATTAAGAAAAGCCAAGTTATTGAAACTGAATGCAGCTAATTTACTGGCAGACAGAAACCAAGAGATGCCACATAGCTGCTCCACTTCAACACACACTGATCCTTCAACTTAACACGTGATAAGGAAGGAATTCTTGATCAGCTGGTGATAGTTCCTCTGAAGCAAAGAGGATCATCTTATAAATCTAGCTGTGCTAGTGTATGAAGTTGAGAAGATAGAGAGGACGAAGTCATATGTCTATAACATCAAGAAACCATCCAGTTTACTCATAATTTTGTAACTATGTATGAGTAAAGCAGCTCCTTCTCCCAGTGTCACATTTGATATACAGGAAAAGTCAGAGGCGGCAGGTCTAAAACTAGACAAATCAGAACATGCCACAAGGGAGGAAAAGCTGGGGACCCAGAGCAGATCATCTTCCAGGTGTCCGGAGTCCCTCTGGAAGGGATTACCCTTCCAGAGCATAGCTTCATCTCTCTGGAGATGCAAGGGGGGACATATTTCATAGCGGAAGCAGCCCTCATGGCAGCCAGACTGGTATGTAGGGCTTTGGAGGTCACAATGAACTAATTGCATTTTACCTGGAAGCTAATCAACTGCCTTCTGGGGCAGACCCACTAGCCTCTCTCAGATCCACTAAGGCATTCTCTCTAATAAATAACCTATTGTGCTGTGCCAGGGTGGTCTTCTCCCACGCTTTCCACATGGCTCCACACCTCTGTGCAGAGACATCTTGCAGACATCCCTGCCGGCAGACATGACTCATTTTGGGGAGTCTGCGTATGGGGTTTTGCAATAGTCTGATCAGGACATGAGAAGACAGTAATGAAGTGTGCGTTCAGAAGTACAAGGCACCCCACCATGTTCACACAGATGTTATGAAGATAACTGCTGTGAAATGATCTGTTGGCTGCCCAGAGTGAGGTGGGGGGAATTAAAACCTCCACCCAGCTGAGAAGAATGTTAGCTAATAGCTGATTGTCTCCCCCACTACACAAGACATACCTTTCTTTCCTCATTTTCCCCTGGTGTGGCATTACCTCCAGTGCATTGCAGACCCTTCCCCTCGGATTCGGTCCAGTCTCAACAAAGCCCAAATGAAAGGCTGGATTGCATGGCTCATGGAAGTGGGGGACTTGAAGTCGACGAGATGCAGAACACATACCCTTCTGATAGGGGATGCTCTGGATGCAGGTTTGCGAAACTTATTCAAGGATGGTTGCAGTCTTATCACTATCTGAGTGATAAAACTGTGATGTTTTAACAGTGCCTTTTAGGAGTGAGTCAAAAAAGAAATAGTAACAGCTAACCAAAAATAATCATGTGGTCATCAAATAGTAGAAATACTAACCACAAGAAATTCTTGCCATATTTGCCAACGGTGCAGATAACTTCACTGACCACTGACTGTTATAACTGCATCCTTTTTTATGATTGGATGGATTCCTATATTCAAATTACTGAAACTACAAGTACCATATCCAAATTATTACAGAGTTCAGGTTTGTTTCAATGAAAAAATCTTGTGTCTATCCAAATTGAAGTAGTTTCCAGCATGCTCCCGTGGTGATGGAGCCAACATTTTCTACACATGTGAAGGTAGCAGCAGTATGCTGCCTGTGCCGTGAAATGCCCACAGCAATTTAGACCACGTCTGCACCATGCTCAGCGGATGTGATGGTGTCATCCAGCTGGATGAAGAAACAGCTGCACGAAGCTGCAGAAACATGGGCTTTAGGGCCTGGGCAAGTAACACAATGGCCACTGGAGGCTGACTGTGCCACTGTAGGTTCCTCAGCTGGCTGGCTAGAAACTAGCTGAGGTAAGTCTGGAGGTGTAGGTTGTATGTCCCTCTTCTGTATGCAGATTGACAGGCAAAGGGATAAACTTCAGCTGGCTGGATTGTATCATTACATCTGTCAGCATGGTGGGGATGTGGTCTAAGTTGCTGTGGACATTTTACAGTGCAAGCAGTATATCATTGCTACCTTCACAGGAATATAAAGTGATGGCATGGCCACCTCACACGAGTGCTGGGAACTACATAAAATAAGGTAAACAAGAGACATTTTCATTAAAACATACTCAAACTCCATAATAATTTGGACATAGTACTTGTAGTTTCAATAATTTGTTTAAAGGCATTTACTCTAGTTCTGAGTTATTCCATAGTTTCACCAAAGTTTGGCACACAAAGAAGAGTGATTGCAAAGGTGTAATGATATAACTCTTTACAAATACTGCTTTGCATATACATTTTCACAACTATGTTTTTTCATTGTATGAGAATCTTGAGGGACAGCTTTTTTTGCCACGCTACCTTTTGTTTCTATGGTAAAGGTTCTAGAACATTGGCCGGAAGCAATTTTGTACACATTCATATGGCTGCAGGCCACAAATGAGTCAATCACCTTGTGCTTTTTTTAATCCAGTGCTTTGCAGAGCAGCCTCATCTATTCTTATTTCACAGAGGCAGCTTTGGACAATACTGACATTCTTTAGTCCTCGTGGATGGGATGTATTTGACTCTGTGGAAGAAGGAGATTGAGTTGGCTCTTTTTTCCCTTCTGCCTGAAAACTCGCCATCAAGAAGGTATTGCTTTGCACCTACTAAAGTTTGGAAATGTCCCGTTCCTGGCCTTTAGTTTGTCTCTTTCTCAGATTATTTTTGCTCTCATCAAACTAGGAGTCTATAGAATCATGGGATGGTTTCAGTTGGAAAAGACTTTTAAGATCAACGAATCCAGCCGTTAACCCAGCACTACCAAGTCCACCACTGATTCATGTCCCTAGGTGCCACATCTGCCCAGCTTTTAAATACCTCCAAGGCTGGTGACTCAAACACATCCCTGGGCAGCCTGTTCTGATGCTTGATAACCATTTTGGTGAAGAATCTTTTCCCAATATCCAATCTAAACCTTCCCTGCTGCAACTTGAGGGCATTTGCTCTTGTCCTATCTCCATTCTCCACCTCAAAACAGTTTAAGGCAGTTACCTGAAGTAACAATAATTATAATTAATAGTAATAGTAATAGTAGTTAGTACTACTACTAGTACTAGTATTAACAATAATGAAGTACAATAATGGGGTACAATTGATATAAAATTGCCACCTTCTGAATATCAAGAGTTGAATTACCCAACAGACTTCCATAGCATTTTACCACACGAAGTAGGAAGTTTGGTGTCTTTTATCTTCAGGAGGGGAGGGAGAGAAGAATAAGAAGACTTTGACTATAGACCTGAGAAAGAGCTTGCTCACACTTTCATATATGCAGTTTTCTGTCTATGATCACACCTGTAAAACTTTCATTTCTGGGTTTTGGGTTGTTATGGCCAAATGTAAACAGAATTATAATAAAAATCAAATATAAATTCTCTCTGTCCTCTAAGGCTAGACTTTCTTAAACCTTGTAGATGTGTTCTTAGAGTAGTAGATCTCTAAAAACAAAACAACAGTAGTAGTGTTAGTGTAAAATAACAGTTAACCCACTGCCTAGTGGCATGATGTTAATAGAAGAATTTGAAAATGTCCTAAGTGTGAACAAAATCAGTAATTCAGTATCTGTGACTTAGTTACTAAAATTCACCAAAAATAATTAAGTCGACTCATTTATAATTCCTGCAGTTGCAATGAATTTGAATTCTTTTTTGGTGACTAAACTTTTTAATTAATTTTTTAATATCTGGAAGATAGTAATATGAAAGACATCGATATTTAGAAACTGCATATTTAGTAGCATTTGAGTGCCTTAAATTTAAGACAAGCCATCTAGAATCACATGAAGCTTCATGGTATAAAAGTAGCTGTACATAACTGGTGTTGCAAAACTTTACACTGTGTCAAGAACAGCAACTTCGCTGTTCTGCCCAGTAAAGGATCATATGAAGTCCTCTCTGTTTATACCAGAAAAGTTATGAGAAGTTAATTACCTGTTAAAGTCTGAAACTTTTAAATATTTCCCAGGCCCAAGATAAAAACCGCAGCTTTTTATGTATTTGTCATACTCTTCAGCAGAGCAAAGCATTTACAGGGAGTGTAGATATTTAGGACAGCCTACATAAAACCAAAGCCAGGAGAATTAAAGCTAGTTTACTATTTGAGCAAAGACTGCAAAACTAACCCAATTACAGGAAATGTGATATTTGTAAGTCAGGGAAGTAAGAGTAAGGTGGGGTGGGAGAAATTTGTTCTAGGAGAAAGCACTTAGGGTTATGAACTGGAGAAATAAGATGAAAACTTCTTAATCTCATGGGTGATGCGTACCTAACAAGCCAATAGCACTGTAGAAAGACGGATTCATGATAGCTTAATCTGTGAAGAGATCTAAAATTATGGAAACCACTCTACTTTTAATTGACATATATATTTATTCATATTTCCATTTATGTAATGGAAATATATAGATACAAAATATATATTATTTATGTATTTATGTTTATATCCTGATAGATGAGACCATCAGGAGGTGATTTTTTAGCTCCTGCTTTAATATACTCCTACCTTTCCAAAACCTTCATTTTTTTTTGGAGCTATTTTTTTCCTATGGTTTTTTTTTGACTTAGAGTTGAGTTTGTTTGGCTTTTTGCAGATTTCAAACAAGAAGTACTTGGCCATTTTTAAGCTCTGGGATAGGGAAAATAAAGAGCTTTTTCCCAGGATAAAAGAAGAATTTCTGGCATCTTGACATTTTCTGTACCCACCAAATGGCTTTAATGGGAAAATAGTATTTGCCACGGAAATGGTCCTTACTGAGGTATGAAGCTTTCAGCATTTCAGTGGAATTTTGTTTTGTTTTGATTTTGAATTACTTTGTGAGCTTTTGCCATATGTTGGTTACAGGCTTTTTTCTGCACTTTTAGAGCATAAAAGCAGAGCGAGCCTGTGCTGTATATGCACTTGAAGCTGATGTTGGCCTGAGCCATACGGTGACCAGGTATGTGGATTGCTATCCGTCACTGGCGTCACAGTCCCCTCCTTTCCAGCTACAGCAGAAGTTACTTTGGGAGTGCCTATGCTGTTTATACAACTGTGCCCTTGTCTGCTGGCAGCAAACGCATCTGTGTTTGCTCTGGAACAGACAATACCATCCAGTTTACTTCCTCCCTTGCAACAGTTCGTTTTCAGACCAGATCCTCTCTATACAACTGAACCATTGCAGGAGTTCCAAAAGGTGATTCTTTCTTTCCTATTTCTAGCCTGTTCAAGAAAATACAACAAAGATTCAGGTGCTCCATTTCTTACTCATCACTCACCACTCACAGGCAGCAGGAGCAGTTTTTCCTGAAGTTTCCTGTACTGTAAGCAAAGAGAAGTACCACAGTGCCTGAAAATGCTCTTTAATAGGGAACAGCAGCAAACGCCCTTTTTTGGGAAGCTGAGATACATATGAACAGCAGATATTTGAAAGACACTACTTTTGTTGAGTCTATGCACATGAAATTCTCTTTTGATCTAATATATATAAAATTGTCTTCTTCTGCTAGTAATTCTTTTTGCTGAGGTAATTTCTATTCTATTCTGTTTCTGTTATAGTTCCTGTTTTGCCTCATCAAGTACCAAGATGCCTTTTCGCAGCTTGCTAAATTACATGACATATCTCTCACATTTCTTTGCTTTCTCTCTCCTATTAGTAGAGCATTTTAAGGGTGTTTACTAATCAGAGCACCTTGCACCTCAAGCTTACTGTCTGTAATGCCTTGAGGAGCCTTTTCAGTGCACAGTTGAGCCCCCAAGGGAGGTGAGGGGGCTGCACTGCATTCGTCACTGTGACTGAAGCTTTAAATCAGCTGCTTAGAGCCACCAGCACTCATCACCTAACGCAGCTTTCGTTTTTCAGATTTTGCAAGCACACTGAGATCAATTCTAGTGTGACTTTATCATTACCTCGAGTTGGTTTAGATATGTCTGATTTTTGCATCCATCACACCTTGCCTTAAGCAAGGAACCCCTGCAAATGGTCTTTTGCATAGATGAGCTTTAGCAATGGTAAAATATTTTGCCCATGGACTGGATTTGTTGACCACAGTTTTAATCTCAGAGCTTTGAGCAGCACTGGCCTGTGCTATTGACCGTCTGGAGTACTACAGCTGAGGCTAAACTGAGCCAGTTGTGTATGGCAAAGGAGAGAGGATGGTGAACCAAAGGCAGGCTTAACTTCATGTGATTTAACTGCTGTAGGTTTCATGATGACTAAATTGGAAGTTGAATGTGAGGGGAGCTCACACATTACTAACTTGGCCTAATATGGTGAACAGGATATAGTCTCATTTCTCTCTTGTGCAACTCTTCTGAAGTCAGTAGTTACTTCAGGAACTCTGGTTTCCTAGCCTTTTCTCTCATTCTGAGAGTGTGTGCCTTTTAAAGATGCACAATCAGTGACCTAAAAAATCTAGATGGCCTTTGACTTTATTACAATCTCTTTCATTTATTTTTTCTTAGCTTTTTCACAAGAGGATGGGAGGAACAGTACTTGCTCAGAGAGAGACAAGCCAATACTTTTCGAGTATTCCACTGCTCTTGTGTTCTTGCTGTTTGCTCATTTCCTGAAATGGGCACTACTGAAACCTCTTACAATGCACAGTCACAGTACTCTAATGTACAAGAATGTTGGTTACACAATAAAACGTATTACATGTACTTTTTATAAGTACGTTATTATGTTTCAGAAAAAGCCAATGTAATAGTTCTACAGTTTACTGATTTTCTGTATTTAATAATACAATCTCTTCCAAACAATCAGCCCTTAAGTCAGTATCAGTTTCTATCACATGAAAAGCAAGAACATTTAAATATCTTTTGAAATACACGATAACATGGATCTCTGGACTATGATTTTGGTCTTATTAAGGATTATCAGTTTGCTTGTTTACTATGCATGGGCATCAGCTTACGTAGAGACACATTCGAGACTTAGAGACTATATGCTTTTGAAGCAAGAAAAAAAGATCTTTCAGGCTTGCATGCTTTATCAGCTCAATGTTACCAGGTTGCATATGTTGAGTAATTTCTATTTCACTTAACAAAACCTAGCACGATTCCAAAATATGACACAACAAATGCAAGAAGAAGAAATTACCAATTTTCAGTTTATTTGTTTGTTATCAGGGAGATAAAACAAAACAAAATCAAACAAAATCATCATGTTCAATGGTTATGCAGGATGGAACTCCCTATGATTTCTAAGTGGCCAGTGCTAGAAATATGCAAGTTTCTAATCCTATAGATACAAATAGTCTAACTGAAGTTCGTGAAAATGGGCTTCAAGATCCAAGCACATGAATGAGTGTTCTGTGGATTAAAAACTATTACATTACACTCTTGAGCTATAACATGAGCACACTTTATCACACCAAACACTTAACCTATACCTGCTTTTAAAAATTAGAATCAATTTTCCTTTTTGCTCTTTGTAGCCAAAGCCTCCCTTTTACAGTTTCAAAGCAGTGCTCAGAAGTTTCCTAGACAGCTGGGTGAAGTACCTCCCACACAAATTCTATTCTATTCGAGACAGACAGATAAGCACTTGTAGTCCACCACAGTCATGAGAAAAGCCCAGTCTGACAGACACGTTTGAATCACATGGACTTTGCACACAGCTGAACACAAACACAACAGCTTCACTCATCACGAACACTGTTAGAGGTTCTCAGGTGTATTGGTCTAGAGGCAAGGCCCTCCACTAGAAAATAAACATGTGAGGCTGGGCTTGTCCGATGCCCAGCTCCTGTATCTGGGAGTTCTCCAAGTTGCCAAGCCAATGGGATGGTGCTTGTCTCCACCTACTCTGTGGTATCTGGGCCACTGCAAAAAAAGAAATGCAAAGATGCAAAGGGTAAGTGGGAGTAAGACCCATGTAGCTTTGTTTGCAGGGACACCTGGAGAGGATGGAAGTTTTGCATTTCCAAGAGTACCTATAAGTTTTCCCACAGATATTGGATAAAACACATAAGCAGCATCTGCTGATCATAGGGGCGATCTGCCTACTGAGCTGCAGATTCAGGCTTCCTTTTCTGTACTCTATTACAGGCTCATGTATTTTGCATTCTTTCCAGCTAGGTGTCTCAAATCACCCTGCTGAGGCATCATCCCTGTGTGTGTTTTAATGCCTAAATCAGTTGTTCAAGAGCACTGCAAATTAGGCTCTATATCTCTAATGATGATTTTCATCTTGCTTAATATGAAGACTACAAGAAGCATTTTCTTTGTATTTTAGAAATTGCTTGCTGCATCACATATGAAATGATCCCAAGCCTACACCCTGTAGCTTGTGGAATACACGAGATGTTCCTTTTCGACTGTGGTTGCTGAAATGGAGCATCTGCATTTCCAAGAGCAACCAAACCCTCTGAATCAAAGGGCTGTGGTAATAGCCCGCACAAAACGAGAGAGAGTGAAATGTTGTTGTAGCCTGTATTTTTGCTTTAACCGTACATGCTTCTCAGTAGAAAACAAAAACAAAGATGCAGGCAGCTGCGGACAAGAAAAAGCAAAATGTAGAATGCCATTTCTTTTTTTTTTTCTCTGAATAAAACAAAATAGCAAGTAGTGACATTCAAGATTGAATAGCTCAAATGGTCTAGCACTTGGTTATATATTTGTTTCTCAGCCATGACATTGAAAATAACTCACAGTGCTAGTGATTCAGGTTTGCTATTGGCAACTGTTCAGTGACCAGAGACTAATGACTTGACATTCTCTACACAATTTTTAGTGATCTTTGTAAAAAAGCCATTGCTATTTATGGAACTGCAGTGGAAGTCAAAGAACCAACACTACTTGAAATCTCTATTTTGCTGGAGTCTCAAGCTGTGCCAAGGGAGATTCAGGTTGGACATTACGAGGAATTTCTTAACAGAAAGGGTTAAACATTGGAATGCACTGCCCAGGGAGATGGTGGAGTCGTCCTCTCTGGAGGTGTTTAAAAGACTGGCCTGGTACTTTGTGCCATGGTCTGGTTAACATGGTGGTGTTCAGTCAAAGGTTGGACTTGATGATCTTAGAAGTATTTTCCAACCTAATTGATTCTGTGATTGTTTCCCTATTTGAACAGTAAGTCCCTGCTGCAAGTCTGAGGGTAAGGTTTGAATTGGAAACACCAAGGCACACCAGATCCACACATGGATTACACGTTTAGTGCTGGTATCTAATCTTTCTTGCACATGGCTCTTGTCAGGACATAAACTGGAATGCTTCGAACTTCTGGTGTTGTGGAAGGTGGTCCCTCCCCAGGATCACAGAGTACCTGTGGTTGGAACAGATCTCTGAAGGTCAACTTCTCCAGTCCCTCTGATTAGCAAGACAGACTCACAGGATGGGTCAGGTTGGAACGGACCAGAGTGGGCCATCTGGTCCAACTTCCCTGCTCAAGCAGGGTTGTCCTAGAGCACATGGCACAGGGTTGCATCCAAGCGGTCCTTGAACATCTCCAGTGAGGGACTACCTGAGGACCACTTACAGCCGGATGCCTAGGGCAGTGTCCGGACAGCTTTTGAAGATCCGCAAGGATGGAGACCACAGCAGCTCTCTGGGCGACCCTCGCTGGCACCTGTCACCTCCCGTGCCCCTGTTCTGCAGGCGGCGGGAGCCACGACGCGCCTCCAGGGAGTCGGGGCAGAAACACGGCGGCAACATCCCCCCAGGGCACGAGGACCTGGCGGGAAGA
>VZRE01012345.1:67591-123626 GCA_013396775.1 Cephalopterus ornatus | reverse complement strand
GCGAAGCCTAGCCATGATGATGATGAGATTCTGTTTGCTTCTTAATTTGTCTATATGAGCTGAGCAATTATGGTTTAGAAAACAATCTGAAAAGTTGCTTCCTTGCTTCATACTGTTCAGTCAGAAGAATAGTTGGTGTTTATGCCAGCTCTTCACTGCATCCTTTTAATTGAACTGTGTCAAAACCAGACAGAATGGGGGCATTGAAAAGTGACTTGAGTTCCCATGCCATGTCTAGTCCCAGATAGATTAATGGGTAACTTACAGTGGCTCATCACTACCTGAGCAGAGGTGCCATGGGTTCCTTTCCTGCAGCAGTTTTGGAGTGTGCTGAGGAGTTTTCATCAATACCAGCTCTAGCTGGTTCCCAGCACAGGCAGGTCATGGACACCTCCTACACAGGGCACCTCAGAAACTCCCCCTCGAACCAAACCCTGCCATTTGTGCCTGGTGCAGTGGCTAATTTCTTTTGATCTTTATAAAATATCCCAAAAATTTCACATGGTGCTCTGTGAGAATTTAGGCACCCTAAATTGCACTGCTTTCAATGGCTATGGACACTCCTTCACATTACGTAGGTTATGTTTATATCAGGGAATGAAGCACCCCGGGAAAATTTACTATTTAGGAGGAGAGGAGTGTATTACTGTATTGGTGTGCTTTCTCCCATGCTAACTCATGGCAAGCTTGGAGAATGGTTTGGAGCACCTCAAGTATTCCCACAATGTGTTATAGTCCAGGCTTGGCTCTGAACAGATTCAGAAGGTGCAGATAGGCAGAAATTCTGTCTTAGTATCAAGTAGGCTTTACGCAAGCTAGTCTTTGGCATAGACTTTCCACAGTGGTACACAATATCTCCTTGATGGAGATAGAATGATTTGGGTTAGAAGGGACCTTAAAGATCATCTAGAAGGAAGGGAGTTCTGTATGTCAGCATTTTCCTAAGCAAAATCAATTATAGGTTTACTGGAAGTCTCCTCTCTTCATTTTCACTGCATCAGGCAATCTGTCCATACTGCATGGGAGGAGAAATGCTTAGCATGATCTGGCCTCAGAAATGTGGGCCTTCTTTTTTCAAGGAATGGCTGTTTCCTACTCTTTCCCATCAGCAGTGTGTTCACTATTTCTGGGACTTGACCCCAAATTTTTTACCACCTGTCTAGAAGAAACCTAAGTACATGATTGGGGATGTTATTCTGGCGTCAAAATCAGATGCAAAGTAGTAAGAACCTTTTAAATTTTAAGTTTTATCTCTTTGTGCTGGTTAAAGTCCAATGAAGTAAAAGCTTGCCTCTCTTTCATGCTAATGACATACTGTATTTATTTCATTTCCTAAGCAGGTGCTTTGCCTGAAGAAAGCTGACTAGTAAAAACATAAGCACAGCACCTGGTGAAGAAATTAAATAAACATGCTATAATCATCTGAACATGTGATTCAGGCTCTTTTACTTACTTTTGACTCCATCAGCAACCTGCAACCTTTAAAATTTAGTTTGCAAAGCTAGTTCTTTTAATGGATTGCTCATCCTGGCAAGCACTGCACTCAAAATATTGTATCCATTATTAAATTGTAATGACCTTAAACTGCATGTGAAGTATCTTTTTATCATACATAAAAACCCTTTCAGAAGTTTTTATTGCCTGTGACTGAATACTCTTCTGTCCCATGTTTGCTGACAGGATACAGCAAAACACAGCGGCATACTTTGGATGGTGGGTCTAAATTCTGCCTTAAAAAGGTGAAGTTATTTACTGTTGCAAGCTCACTCCAGTGCATCGCAAGCCTCTCAGAACGGAGGCTTAACAGCACAGAAACAGCTGAACATTTAAATGAGAACTTTGAATGTCTATGAAATATCCTCCATGGGTATTTTGCTGTGCAATTTCCTTGCTACTGAGAAGGTGATGACAGATTTTGTTAACAGGGACAGACAACCGTGGGAACATGTGTGAAGGCTTACTTCACCTACATAAAGGTTTCTGCAAGGATGTTCAGAAACAGTACATGTTAAACTCAGCTGAAGCAGACATATAGTTGCTAGGATTAGTGCAGTGGGGTGTTTTGAAGTGCATTTTGTACTTGCTTTGGTCATATATATTTGTCAGTGTTGCCAGGTACCACTTTATAATGAAGTATTGCAATGCCCAGTAGAAGTTGAAAATCAATCAGTGGATCTTTTTTTACATGTTTTAAGTCACTTGGTATTGAATAATCTTGATCTAAGATATTCAGCCAGCTTTCCTTTTTAATGGAAGGGAATAGGTGCCTTTATAAATTAATTTGTCTCATTGATTTTAATTCTGTCTTTGAATGAGAAAAAGTATGCTCAGTTGGTATCTATTTCTTCCTATTTACTGTAAAGAGAGTTACTACAAGGTAGTAAGATACCAGAAAAACTTGCTATGGACTCCTAAATTAACTGAAATTATGTTAATCTCAATTGATGATAAGAGAATTGAAATCACTTCCGTTTCACAGCTACTCTCCTGCAAAGAGGACCTGTGTAGGACAGGACAGATATGGAGTCAATGACCTCAAAGTGAGCTGAGAAGGTAGGTTTAGATGCTCTTTTCTTAAATTTGACTAGAAACACGGACTTCAGAAGACCTTTCCAAGTAAAACACAACAGGCATCAGGGTTATATCTTCTGCTTAAGTCTGGAAGAAGTGAGTAAGTCTGTCCTGTAACACATTATGGGACAACCACCTGGCATGTAAGGTGTAAGAGTGTTACGCAGCTCTACTGTTTTTCACAGCTCTCATTTTGAAATGTGTGATCTGAAAGTGGTTTTGCAGCCAAGTTAAAGAAAGAAATGCTTCACATACTTAGCTGTGTTTTGGAGGATGAAGACTTCAGCTTTGTCAAGATTCATGTAGTTGTCGTTGGTTATAACTATTAAAGTTTAAGTGTTTGATGGGTTTTTTGTTGGTTATTGTAGTATTTTCCCGATGGGTTTTTCACCCTCTCTTTTTACTGTTGGAAACACAGATACCTGAGGAACCCTTATGCATCCTCGATTTAGCAGCTGCTGTATTTAACTCCGAAGAGCACGTAGTTATCTTATTTTAGACTTAGGAAGTTGCCAGTCTATGTTTCTTTGTGATTGTGACTAATGCTAGTGACTAATATTGCTGCCTAGATTTAGCATCTTAAAAAAAAAAAAAAAAGCCAACCATTGGTAAAATGGCTCTCAGTGTTACTTGTATTGTAATGCCATCACCAGTCCTTTAGTTTCAGGGAAAATGATTATGCTTATTGTTCCAAGGCATGTGAATTCTTTTCATGTTTCCAGGGTCGATCTGCAGAAGAGAAGAAAATGCTGGATGTTTCTTTTTACTACTTTAGTCCCAATTTATAAAGCTTAAATATGTCTATATTTCAAACTAGATTCTTATCCATGTTATAGACTTTCAAATGAATTACACTTCAAATAAAAGTGAAGAATGAGCATAGGTGATTATAAATGAGAAATGAAAATATGCAAATAATGTTTGGTGTGAAATAACAGATTATAGTGACAAACTGTATTTAACAGTCCTATAATTTATAATCATGGTATAGATTAATGAAAAGTAATAATGGTTGGATTTATTTTTCTTCCTTTGCAATGAAACTGTTTTTCTAATCTCTTTTGCTTCTGTTAGATATTGAAAGGTAGGATAATCTCTATGAATTCTGAAGTAATAAAAAGGTGTTCACGAACACATTATTTTAAACTCGAGTGAGGGACGTCCATTACGCATTGTGGAGGATGAGAATAGGGTCAGCAGTACTCCTAAAAACGCAAGTGTGAAGTCTCCAAAATGTTTTTCAGGAAAGTGGAATTTTTTTCTGTGTTCATATCTAGACAGTGTCACTGACTCATGTTTAGGTGAACGTGTTTTGTGGATGAGCCTTGTGGAACTCCAGCATCCATTTTGATGCAGGTTTGCAGTGCTGCTGGCAATGACAGCAAGAAAGTCTTATTGTTTTCTCCCAACATGACACTAGTCAACAGAAAAGTCTCTGCTCTGTGTAGAATAATAAAGACTTGTGCCATGACCTAAAAGGCTGTGGATGGTTGTGTCTACTTATTATCACAGATAATAGTTGAGGAACAAAGGAGACAGGGAGTTTCATGATAAGAAAATGTCTGCCCTTAAAGGTAGCCTGAGACCACAACTCCACTTGCCCAATTGGCATTGCAAGAGAGGACAGCTGAAGCAGGAAGGACCTTTTATTGTTTTTAATTTTATCTCTTCCTCCCTCCCTTTGTTTTTGTTTGAAAAAGAAAACAAATACAGAAGAAGACACAAAGGCAATTTAAACACAAATAAATGCAATGTCATTCAACTGGGTTAATTATGATAGATGTTAGATTCCATTGTATTCTTCTTCATTTTGTACTTTTCCAGTGGAGTATGATACATAACTGCACCTGATTAAAAGAAGAATGTACTGAAGTTTTAAGTTTTCTCAAAAAATCCATTGTTCCAACTATTTTAAAATTATTTTTATTAATGAATATGGGCTGGAATTTCCATAGGAAGCACTAGAACATCAAAACTGAACAACTGTAAAAAAAGATATGTGTTTACAGTGTACTATTTTTCAACTTTTAATATATTTAAACACCTTACTGCAAAATACTCAAAATAATAAAAGAAATATTGAATTAAACTACTGGTTTGATTTGAAAACCTTGTTTTGAAAAGCTGAAATGTTATTTTTCAACTTGCTTGTAGAAAAAATATTCTCCAAACTGACATTATTTCCAAAATATCTATTTCAATGAAACACTATCTTTGTAATGGGAAAATACGCCACTTTGAATACTTGTGTCTAACTGCAGTGTCAGCAGAAATGTAATAGAGCTAGGAGTGAGTCAGATGGCTTTTCTTGTGCTGCTTATGGAAAAAATGTGCTAGAGACAGAAATGGAATTCCAATGTGAGAGAAGTGTAGAGATACATTTGTGTTTCTTATCATTCCTTGTGCTGAAGAAGTAAAACTCCTCATTACATTTTAAAATTAAGAAAACAAAGATTTCATCAGTTGCAGTAAGTCGGGGTAAGCAGCTGTTTTAGACAGATGAACAAAAGTAAAAGATACAATGTTATAAAGCTATATTCACCTTTGCACATATTTACCTTTGCACATATCAGATGTTGTTGTAAGAGACAGGCCATTTATAACTATTAAATTCTTCATTCAGACTGCTGACACAACAGGGACAATGTGATTTTTACATACTTTTACTTCCTGCAGTTTAATGAAGAGGAATTGCAAGATGGCTGCATCCCTGAAGTAATTCTCCAGCAAGGGTAAGGCTGAAATAGCCAGCAACCCTAATGAGGAAAAATGAAAGGGCATCACCACTTAATTCATCTCATTATTGGCTCTTAAAATGGAGATAAATGAGGGAGAGATAAAAAAAGGAGAGCAAGAGACAGACACGTATTTCATTTCTGAGTGGTTAACGTGTAGAGGCAGGAGCACGCCTGAGTTGGGCTGTGAGTGTGAATTCTGGAGTGCCATTAACAGCTGGCAGAGATGTCGGCACAGTCATTGCACTGATGACAGGTGGGCACTGCCAGGAATGTGATTCCTTTAATTGTGCCTTGCTTGATCGCGCTTAAAATAATTTCAGATATTCTACCAAAAAATTAAAGTTCAGTTGCAAGATCTGCTGTAGCAAGCTACATGTTCAAATAGCAGCAACCTGTGAGCAGGTTCTGTGGGAACCGTTCCATGCAGAGCTGAAGTCTCTGTGCCCAAAACCAGGCAAAACTACCTCTATCCCACACACAGATAAAGTAACAGTGGTAGTTCACTTTGTGTGTTCTTCTAAGTATAAAGAAGTCAGAACAAATTTAGTGACCCACAAATTTTACACTGTAATAGTATAGTCAAGGCATTGTATTCCAGATTCATATATAGGGGTGGTTTTCGGGAGGAAATGCAGAGGCATTAACTCCTGTGTTTATTGGTCACTTGACCTTCTACTCTATGAAATTATGTGTAAAACATTCCTTCCCCCTCAGATGTTTCTCTACCACCTCACCCACTATGTCCCCTCAGCATGTCATAAAAGGCATGAGGATCATTTCTGACCAAAAGATACACTTGTGGTTTGACAGGTATTGGCTCTTGATAATTAAACTGCTTTAGACAGCAACCCCCAAAATATTCTGTGATAAAAATGTCCATTTATATGCATAATTTTTTTTTATACGAAGACATACACTTGTCCTATATGTAGGGCAATTAAACATTTTGTAATTTCTCTTTTTTTTCAGTTCCAGTTGATATACTGTAGTCTGGTTTAAGCTTTGTGTTGCTTTGATTCAAGTAACACTAACAACACCCTTAATCAGGTCAGGAGTTTCTTGTAGCCATAAAGTTCTTTAAACCCCTTGCAGAGACAGATATTCCTATTTGCAGCATTGTTGAAGTCAGGGGGAAGTCCATGGTGGGCCAGCACCAGAAATAGAGTAATTTTAGTAAGAAAAACATATGTAAGAAATGTAATATAAGTAGAATAATGTAAGTAAGCAGAACCCTTTATCATCATTCAGTATTTAATTTTAATGTCACTTTTGCAAAGGAATAATGTAATTACATACAGTAGAGAGCATTTCTACATGTGTACCTCTAAATTTGATAAAATAAAAAAACCCACCCTGGAAATTGTTTTAATATAAATTCTTTTTCTGAGGAAAAGTTATTTCTGTCTGAATTCCTCCTTGTACCAAAAGCAGAACTTTAAATCTCAGAAATCCACAATGAAAATAGCCTAACATTAAGGATGTCAGAGAAATGAATTCTCATGAACAAGCAAAAAAACTTTTTCATCCCTTCTTTCCTCTTCAGAGATAAACTGTTGCTCCAACCCCTTTCCATTCCACTTGTGAACATGGATGTTTCCAAAGTAAATCCATAATATGATGTTTAATCTCAAATCTCCTTTCATATTCATCACTTGGAAGAACAAGTGGCCATGTAGCAGCACAAAATGTCCTTTACTGACAAAATGTCTTCCTTATTCTTTTGCTCATGGTCATACTTTATTGGGCTTAGTTTCTTCTTCTTTTTGATCAACCACCACCAGTAAAATGATTCATTACAGAGTCATGTTTTCTGGGCACTCCAACTAAACTTTTGGTATTTGAAGATCTGCCTGTACAAACTTTTGAGTTCTGATTTGCTGAATGAATGCTTAGGTATGCTTAAATGTCATACTGATATATTTCACTGCAATATTACAGCATTTCACTTACTTCTGAAGAGGATTTTTGAACTGATCATTAACTATCATACAAATTGGAAGTAAATGAAAAATCTTATCCTTCAAGAAAAGTGGAGTATTCCTGGAAAAATTTTTGATGACTTCTTCAAGTTGAAGCACAAAAAATCTAAGTGAAAAGGCAGAAAATGAAAACATAAAAAAATTTTGAATAGTATCTAGACTTTTTCTCCCTCTGTCCCTCCTTTTTTTTTTTTTTTACCCTCTCTTTCTCCATGCAAGAGAACAAACTTTAGTCATTTGCTTAAATTTCCATTGTTATTTCTGCCTCACTCTTACTTTGTACACTCTCAAGTTGATTTATTTGAAGAAGCTTTTTATTTGCTCTACTATGGAGCTCTACTTCTACTACTATATGCTCTACTTCTCCACATGATTTTTCTTCTCTGAGACAATTTTATTGTACAATTTCTGGGTCATCTGCCTTGAATAAAATTGAGACCTCCTGCTCCTAAAGTCAATTTTTTTCTCTTTTGAAATCAAGAATTTCAGTTACAGAATGTAATTAGGTCAGTATCCATATCATGGTTGCTTCCCGAGCGTTAACCTGGGAAGGAGTATGAAGCATCAGAAACAGAGAAAACAGTTAAAAAACTTCCAGAATGTTCAGATCCTATGCTGGGTTTAGATAAATGTGTTAAATGTAAAAGGCTATTTCAATCTCTTCCACTGTCTTAGTTCTTCTCATGCTAATTGCTCTTGTTTCTTTAGTAGTGGAGTAATACTAAATGTACTCATTAGAAATAATGATTTATGGAACCATATCTTGTCACTGGGACTTCCAGAAAATCAGTAAATATTCATGACAGGTGAAAAATTAATATGTCATTCCCTAAAGGTAGCCTCTGGTGATACGAAGACATGAGATAAAATTCTGCACTTATAAGAATAAATATGTTCCTTATATGCCAATAGAGACATGCCCATTTACAGCAATACTAATTTTCTTTGGACCACTGTGTATGGTAGCTGTCCCATATGTTCCTGTCAATTTATGGATTCTGCCACAAGTACTTTTTAAAATTAAAAAAGTGAAAGGACTTGAGAGATTCATTTCTTGAACAGCACATTTTTCATACTCTTTCATCAAAAAATATGACAAGAAGCTTATTATCCTTGAGAAGTTGCCATTTAGTGAGAGTACTGTCAGGATTTTATTATTAGGATGCTTTAAGTACTTGACACTTATTTTATTTTATAGTGTTCCACTATACAAACTTGCAGATTTCTTAAAGAAAATGATCTTGATAATAATGATCTTTCAGATCTGAACAAGGACTAAATTTTTAAACAACTATAAAAAATATCTGAAATATCTATTTTGAACTTAAGAAGTCATGTTGAATTCTGTTGAAAGTATCTTTCAATACTGTGAAGCAACTCAGAGCCGTTCAATGTCCAAAATATATGCCTGCAATAATTCTGTTCTATATCTCCTCCTAGTTTTCTGTTTGCAGAATCAAGATTCATTAAATCTGAAGATTCTAAGAGCACACTGGACAAATTAATGGTTAATTCTGCAGATTATTGAAATGCTGTTCAAAGAATCAAACTGCTTTTCAGAAAAAAACTGGATGCTCACGTGCTCGTTTTTGCTAGTATCTCCTCTGGAAATATATTGGCATATTCTAGTACTTTTATCTCAAATTCTGGATGCCAATCAACCAGCTTTTCAACTCGAACAAAGCTGGAAAAATGACGCCAGCACTTGGAGCTGGGAAAGACTGACTGAACTGTAGAGAGTGACATAGCAGAGAAAGAGATGTGGAATAAGGTATAAGAGAAGCCACTGAAACGGGAATTTTGGAAAGACAGAGGAAAAGAAAGGGAAACAATATATAAATCAGTGAGGAATTTGTTTCAATAGAGAAAGAAAATGTGCAGAAAAATGTAGTTGAATACAGGAAAAACAGATAATATGTGAGAGTTCCAGAATAGTAAACTGTCATGGTCATATAAGACAAGAAGGGAAAACCAAATGTTAGTCACTCAAAAAAAGCAGACTTTTGTATGGAATTAAATTGCAGTATTTCCATATATGTTTCTACCCAGATTTAAGGCAAAAGCCAAAACAGAATAACACGGTATTGGAACAAAAATGTTTCAAGACTTAAATGCTACAAAATTGTCTGCATTTGCAATGTCATTGATATGCCTCATGAGAATTTTAATTCTGGGTCTTAATGTCTCATACTACAGACTAAACTACACTTCTAAAGGTGTATTGCCCATTTATTATGCTTTAAATTCTGGGGTAGTGTATAGGGAGTTGGAAATGGTGATAGCATATCTATGAAACATAATCTTCCTCAAATATTCTACAATGACAAAGTAAAGTGATAGATATAGCAGCAACAGCTTTCAGTTTGAAATTAAGTATTTTGCCTCAGTGAAAGGCTAAAGTGAAAGGCTTCTTTTCAAATTTGTCCTGTAGAATTTCTTCAAGATCTTAAATCTTTTAACAGTAGACATGTATAAGTAGAATGGGAGATGATTTCTTGGGCCTGTTAGAACTCATTGGAGAGTGAAAGAAAAGTCACATCCTATGTGAGCTTTGGGAAATTGGCATAGAATAGATACTTGGATTATTAAAAATTTAATTTTAAAATGTTTAAAACTTCAAAAATATTTACCACAAGATTATGTGTTTGAAAAACTATTATTGGGCTGCAAAATTTGGAAGAGTTGTTTTAATTACCTCTTGATCGTCAATGTGTTCTTCACAAATCACATTTATGTGTATCTTTAACCCTAAATAGCATTTAGTAATTCATCAGTGCCTCCCCAAACAAACAGAGATTTGTCTTCTCAGATCCTAGTCCTACTGATTATTTAATCCTTTCAGAATACCTTACAATAATGCAAATTTCAGAGCATGCTTCTTGCATTTAATCACTGAAGGTGCCAGTTAGATGAGAATACAATCCAAACACAGTTTATTCCTAGAGGTTCTGGACAATCCCAGCCTAAAGAAAATGTATTTTAAGCTATGCTCTCTCTCATTTATTCTAACTCTCCAATGTTAAAAAATAAAAACATGAAAAGAACTGCCAAAGATGAATAGCATCAAATATTCATAAATCTCTTTATGGGCTGCAAAGCAACAAACAGGCAGAATAAACTCAACTGGGTAAAATATATTAACATATTAAAAATATTGATGATTTTAATTATATTAATGATATTAATGATTTAAAAAATGGTATATGAAGCAATTGGTAAAAGGCACTCAGATTTATCACAGTGAGGTTTTTTTAAGCATTTTTCTTAACGCGGGCTAAGATGGAATTCTTAAGCAAAACCAGAAACTGAACAGAAAATAACTTCTCATTTTTATTATTGAAAATATTTGGTTATCATAAAATCTGGGTTTTATTGTGTTACTGTTGACAAAATGTTTCACAAATATTTTTGTAACTTCCATGTGGCTAATATAAAAATAACAACTTTTCACTTCTGCATGTTTGCTTTTCACAGACCATTCCTTTCTATGACTAAAATTTTGGATGCAAGGTGTTTAATGTTTCACGTCAGCAATTATGTATTTCAACTGTATAGAATACAGTCACTGTTTTACAGGAGAGCTCACAAATTCCTGCTTCTGTTTTCGCTTTTAATCTACTTACATCGGCATTTATGTATGGACAGAAGGTTTGAAAGTCAAATCATACAAGTAAAACAGCTTTAGAGTACTTGCTTTGTTATAAAACCTAATTTATGAACTCCTCGTTGTGCTACAGAAACTGCTTCCCAGTCAGATGCACTTATTCTTATGTGGTTCATGACAGAAGTCATTGCCTGAGAACAGGATTAACAGAAAGTGAAAACCGCAAAATAGGAGATATATAACAGTTGATGCAAACAGTGTAGGATGTAAATGGATAGGAATACCATGAGCTGCGTTCATACCAAGTGAGCCTGGCACACTGAGCCTGATCTACTTCTGTTTCTACTCCTCTGTGTAGACATAGTCAAAATATCCTAGTATGAAATACCTAGGACAGGAATAACTAACATCATAATGACAGTCTACACTCCAAAAGGATATTTTTGAAAACCCTAGCCTGTCTGGCAGTGTGGGAAAGATATAATCCCATTTTTTTTGCCCAAAAAATCAGATCAGTGGACTCTCTTTTTTGGACTTAACTTCTCCTGTTAAGTTTCTATACTACCTACAGAATTAAATATTAATAAGGTTAAATGGAGATCAAAATGAGAACTTCATATGCTCTCTGCCTCTTACATTAGTCATATTCAGATGCTTAAGGATTTTTCCTGGAATAAAGGAGGCAAATTCCTGGCCCATGACTGTATTCATATTAAGCAATTGAATGTGCTCATGCCTGTGCTCTGTCTCTGAGGGTAGTTCTCACATGTTAGGAGTCTGGTTTGTTCTGACTTAAGAAAAATTTTGTCTAAAGACCATTCTTAAAAATGCAGGAGTTGACAAAGACTTGTAGCGCTCAGGGAGCACCACAGGGAGGTTTGCTCAAACTCACTTAGAGCTATAGATGTAGCCAGATCATTTTCTGACTAGTGGGATGCATGTGCCCAATCCAGCCAGAACAGACCTTTCTGCAGCAGTCTATTGCGCAGCTAGCGAATGACTTTGAATGACGTTAAGCCGTTAAGGTAAATAACTTGAGAACTGAGAGCTTTGTTATATATATTTTGTGTATACCTGCTAGCAGAAATGCAAGCATTTACAGGGCTAAGAAGGGGCCAGGCTGACATCAGTAATAACGAGAGTGGAAGGAATATCCTAAAGATATATTGTGAACTTCTGGTGGTTTCAAAATGTGCATGCTCAAATTAGGAATTTGGATATCATACTTAATTTTTGTATATTTTACTTATCCATTTTCAGGTTTGGCCAAGATGAGAGGCCTTTTGAGTCTCTTCTAAGGTGTTGCTTGAAAAACAGAGAAAGCTTTGCTGTCTTTTCCACCAACAGAAGTTGTAGGAAGCATTGTGCTGAGGCAGTGCTCATCAGTTGCAAACTGGCCACTATGGTATAAGTGATGTTTCTAGTTATTAAAATACAAACTCAAGTACATCATTATATCTCTAGTTGCTATTTTACTGTATTGTTGATAGAGATTGTCACTGAATGAACAGAACTTCATAAATATTAAACTCTGCTGTTATCTAGAAATGTTTTTTGCCAGTTTTAATTTAAAGGCAGAACTTTGGTTCCAGTTGTCCTTTGCTACAGGTTTCCTACTGTTTCTTTATCTGTTTTTGAATGTCAGTGAATAGCAGATTCAGTTATTCATTAATATTCAAGAAGTGAAAATCTACTTGTTATCTCTTTGATTAATCCAGCCTATTGTGCCTTATAGCATCAATCACAAAACATTGCAGATGGTAATGAATTACTATGTGACTGCAGGAAACCATAAGGGATATTAAACTAAACTTAATCTTTTTAACTAACGACATTCTAAAATGAATGCAGAAGATAGAATTTCTCAATAAATGGCAGAGTGGAAGACTTTCTTTGCAGTTTCTGACAAATGTTCTTGTGCCACATTTTCTCTGTGAAAGACTTACCCACTAAAAATAAAGAAAATAGCGTATCTATTTTTCCTGCAAACTAATACCAGTCTCTGGTGAAACCGTTTTGAAAAAGCTGACATTCAGAAGTTCCAGTCAAAAGCTTTAGAATGTAGTTATTAACTCCTTGTGCATATTTAAAAAAAATATTTCCAGAAATCATTTTTAGAGTAACAAAAGCCTTAATTGCTAGTAAGATATGTTCACCTAGGTTTAGCTTGCTATATGAAAGCTATCCATAGGCAGTGCCTGTAGGGAAGGTTGTCCTTGGCCTTTGGTAGTTGCAGGTGTGCAGCAATGAGCTTCCTAAACCCAACTACAAGTTTCAACTCCTAAAGGTGACTGGTGGGTCTAAAGTACATTAATTTTTGAGGAAGGTTGTAGAAATTATAGATGCAGAAGTTGACCCAAGAAAATATCTTAAAATGAGTTGTCCTTTCCAGTCAATGTTTAATCAGATATGATTTTTATGGATAGTCAGGTCCTTTTCCATCCGTTGCTTGAATTATGCCTCCTACTTCCATAAACAACAACAACAAAAAAACATAGTGGAAAATGGAGCATGGAAAAATTGCTCTATGAACACATCTGTTCTTTTTCAATGCATCTGCTCAAGAGTTTTTCTCTGCATAAAAAATTACATGACTTTCAGTAAGTGTAGAGGGGTGAAACAAAGTATAACAGTCTGATGTGTAATAGCTTTCCACAGTCATACCAGAAGTAAGGTAATTATTAGATTCCCAGAGTTCATTTTGGTTTAAAATCTTACTTCTCCTTCAATAAGTATTGAATAATGACCCCCAAACCCCCAAGTCTAAATCTAATTCTACCATGAAGTTTTAAAATCTTATTTTTGTGTAGGTGCAAAGTTTAACAGGAATCCTGTGACTTTTGCTTGAATGAAGGCTACCATGCTGTGTTTGCTGAAGGAGGATTAGATAAAAATGGTATTAATAAATTATGAAGCAGTTAAAATAAACTGCAGGCTAGCAGAACAACAGAGTACAAAATCAGCAAGACAAAACCTATACATTTGTACAGCTCAGAATATGAAATAGATGTGCAGTGCCTGGGATGCGTGCCTATGAAAGTGAACAATGCTGAGTAGCTGTGATCATTGCCAACGCATTTGCTAACATCTCAGGCAGAAGCAGAAAGATGAGTGCTCTTAGCCCTTAATGAATTCAAATGACAATAAAGACAGAATTTTTAGAAGGCTTATCTCATGGGACTGGCGCTAGCATAGTCAAGTCTAGTGGTATACCCACAGTACCTCTACCCTTTTAATTAACAGATGGAAAAAGAAGATGGAGCAACACAAAAGGCACATTTCTGAAGTTCAAAGTGTGTTTGGGTCTATTTCTGGAAAGAACTGTTTCCAAAACTGTCTTTCAACATTGGAACTATCTGTAATGTATCCACATCTTAGCATGTAACTCCGTATGCTTGCTAACTGAGAAGTAAGAAAATTAGAACTATTTGAAGTGTTTCACCTAGTCATAGTATTGAGCTCCAGAGGAGCCAATCTATACATGGAAATATCACAGGCACAAAACATAAGTTGTTCCACAAACCTTAATGTGGTATGGATGCATTATTCTATAGGTATATTTCTGTTATGTGGTGAAGAGAAAATACTAAAGAGTGATAAGGTGGTAGGGGGCCACACGCTTCTATGTTAACCTCTTTGGTTTTCTCAAGAGAGAAACTAAGAGGTCACAGCTATGCCGGTTTCTGCCAGAGAAAATTTAATGGAATAGATTTTGTGATGTAAAACAAACAAAAAAGAACCCCAAACCAAAACAAACAGAAGGATATAAAGTTCATGTTTTTGTGGACACAGATCTGGTTGCCATATTGCCTTTCACTGCTGTGAAAAACATAACAGCATACCTGAAAGAGCTCTTTAACCACATCACTCCTTTCCTTCAAGTGAATTACAAAGCTGAGCTTGATGCATAGAATCACTTTTCACCTTTCAGTCCCATTACATGTTGCTTTTGACCATGGGTCAGTATGTTTCAGAGTGGAACAAAGGAAGTCTGTTGGGGATCATTCTTTTAATGTTAGTGGGAGTACTTAGCTGCTACTAAAATGATAAAATCAAGAAAGAAGGTTTATTGGGCTTACATGCTCTTTCTACTAGATGGTGACATAGGGATGAGCTATGTGTGTGCTCTACTTAAATATCAACTTAATCCTGCAGCGAGTACTAAGTATTGTAAGTATAGGAAGCAAATAAGTAATACAGCATACAACTAAATATTTATCAAATCTAAGCATCAATGCAGGATTAACGTGGGAATTTCCCTTTCTTATGTTTTCAGCAGAGTTCTGTCATGATAGGGCAGAAGCCAGAGACAGAGACTGTGTAATGGAACCAGCATGATGTATCGTGAAGGGGTAGTGGGTGCTGGTCTGATTTAGGAAAGTAAAACTACTATGGCTTTTCTACTGAGGTTTAGAATTCTTTTCATAGAAGCTCATACCTGTGTTTTTGACATATGATATGGTTTGTTTTGCTGCAAGAAATTAAAATTGAGATGAGCTGGCAAAGAATTACTTTTAAAGTATTCTGTTTGTCTTCCTGGAAGGGTTATCCAGCTTTGTTTCCTCTTCCTTATTCCCCACATCACATTTTAGGAAGTTCAGCTGTTCTCTGAACAGTAATTGTAGTAAATTTAGGGAATAATAGGCATAATATTGTGCTGCCCTAATGATCATGATAAAATCCTAAAATTCCCTAGCATTTTAACCAGAACTATCTGTAAGTGTCTATTTGGTGTACTTTCCTGTATAGGACACTTTCGTATTTCAGCAGCTTTGTCTTTGATAGGATTATAGTAAGTTAATTGCTTCATTAAAATTGTATCTTAACTTTTATCATTATATTAATTTAAATGGCTTGTAGATATTCAGTAACTGTTTATGAAATGGTATGGGTCTCTCAGTAGCAGGAATCTTCATTAAACTGCAGATTAAATCTACTATACCTTTACCTGATTTCAAATTATGAAATCAGAAAGATTTCATAATTTGTAGCTGATGATGAAAGTCCAATATTGTAACTAGAGCAGTTTAGATAAAAATTGAGTCAGGCCCTTTTATGCAGAATAGTGCAATTCTGTCAAGATCAAAATGATTCATAAAATTGATTTTGATTTTGTCAATATGTTCTTTGAAGCCATGGGGAATAAGGGGAAGAAAAGAGACCTGAAAATGTTGAAATTTACAGTTTAGCATCTTATAAAGGAAATGATTTAATAGTATTTATTTTGAATTATCTATCATAACATAAAGTGTAGTCAAAATGGGGAAGAAATGCTTAGATGTGAAACTATATTTTTCATAGATATTAATTCTGTGAACAGTTAGGATACCTTTAAAGAAAACTGCATTTGAGAATCTGGAAAACCATCACGGATTGATTTCCTGCAGTCCCCTCTTATCTCTATTTTTTATCTATATTTGCATCTATATTATGAAAGTACATTCAAATTATAGAAATTGTATTTTTACATAGGTTTATTTTTAGGAGCACCCTTCTAACAGAACAAGAATAAAAACTGTCATTATGTAACATTCAGGGGTGAAAGACTCTTATATCCATTACTTTCCACAAAATATGTTTCAACTTTGTCATGCCACAAGACATTATATATCTTCTATCACTGCTTTTTGTCAAATGAGTTAGTAGACTGAGTAGTAATCCTTGTTACATGTGAGCACACACACATTCTAAAAAATTTTTGGTGTTATAGAAGAATTTTTTAAAAATATAAATTTAAATATCTATATGCAACTTTCACTCTCAAAATTTAGTGGATTCTTGGTTTTGCTACCAGATGATTGTATCTACACTTACATTTTGGTTTGAACCACAGAGTGTTTTTCAAGCAATTATCCCAGCTGTTTCCATTCTCACATTTGGAGGGGGAAGGGCATCAGAGACCACATGTTGATTTACTTTTAGATGAAATTAGGCTGGAAAATATATGCACAGAGTACTTCATTATATTGTCCAATTTTTATTACATTTTATTAAAATTTTTAGAATAATTTGTCTTTGAAGTCAAGTGAAAAGTAAGTTTGTATTTTAAGACTTGAATCTTTATAAAAGAAAATAAACTTCTAAATACAGTTATGAAGCAAAAATCTATGATTTATCTTACAAATGGCATAATCTAAAGGTGAAGGTTATGTTTATATTCTGATCTAGTGCTAAGACACACTAGAAAAAAAAGATGCCTTGAACTTGTTTTCATTTCATAGCAGTTGTTTTCAGAATGAAGTTTCTCTGTCCTTTAAAATATTTACAACTTCTGAGAAATATTAAAATTAAATTTCAAACTTTGCTTAAACAGGGATTGGAAGGTTAAGCAATCTTGCGGAAAAAAAAAATCCTCTTGTTCTTTCAAAAACTTTTTAAACTCATACAAGTGATATGTTTGGCATGCTGCCAGTGCTCTCGCTAAATGCCATGTTGAATTTTTTCATTTTAAGAAAATCCTGAGACCATTTCAGAGTCTCCAAAGTACTAAGATGTTTTTGGATTTTGTGAACAGGAGTTTGAGGCTCTTGGTTTCACAGTACGAACTGTTCATTTAGTTGTTTTATTCTGAGATTCAGATTTGCATGCCCCGAATGGCCTCCTCTGTGATACAACTGAACGGATTATCATTTGCCTTATGTTATTCCTGACTGGATTTTCATTGTTTCCCCCTTTGCTCTCCTGCAGCAACTAAAGGTGGAATCTTCTCAAGATACGCAGAATGGTACCTGTTTCTTGAGCAAGATGTTTGCAGTACTGACTCAGGAGAGGGTAATACCAGCTCTGTTCCCCCTTCCAATGAAAGTAGCATATCTTCCTAGTACAAACAAATCAAGTATTTAGAGCAGGACTCGAATGCTGAACTCCTGACTAGTAAGTCAGTAGCCGTATCACTGAGCTGTATGTACACTGCTTGTTTGTTTTCCTTGAGGCTTAAGGAATCTTGGGTTTGTTGCCATACAGTGATAATTTACTTGGTAAAGACACAATCTTGTTTCAGAATAGCCTACAATTTCAAGCTGAAATCTAAATGTTATTCCAGGGAAAAGAAAAAAAAAACATTCACCTACTTTACTCCCTGTCATCTAAAGCCGGAATGCTAAAAAATTAACACTACATATGTTATTTTTACAATATTTCAACATCTTAGAAGACTTCAGTCTATGTAATGGAATGATTTGAACAGCTAAAATTTATAATGCTGTCAAGAGTATGGTAATGATAAAAAAGACGAGGTATATTCGATTCTATACCTCTAGGAAAATGACCTGCATTTATCCACCACGTGTGTTTCAGTAAGACGTAAGAAGGCAGAAAATTTTTTTTGTTTGAAAATCTGAAGAGTGCTTAATGTTCTAGCCTATGCATCATACCCTAATCTACTTTAGGAGTGGCTGTGTGCAACCCTTCAAGTCCTTCCTCACTCTTTCATATATGGTAACATCTAAGCCTACAGTGGGCCATGACAGCATTTGTACGTTCAGGAGTTCATTGAAAGAAAAATATTTTACTATTCTGCCTTATGATCTCTGTTCCAATTACAGCATGGCCCTGCTGCCAAACAAGCTGACAATAGAATATAGAGTTTAAATTAATGACAGGAGATATCTTTTTATTTATAAGTAGTTGTGATGGGGTTTTTTGTTGTTGTTGTTTAACATGTTTTAATAAAGGAATGAACATATGCAACTCACACATGACTTTACCCATCATAACCCTGTTTGACTGTACTAATTTTGATATCAAACACTCCTCCCCAAATCAACAAGCTTACTAACTGTCCCAATACTAAAGCAGATTTACACATGTGGGAGATAATGTGCCTCCTGCTACAGCATTTATATGCCACTACCAGAAGTTACCATTCACTTGTCCCCTCAAATGCTGCAGAAGGAGCCCAGACCACAGCAGAGAGGTTGTGAAAATTTTAGAATAACTGTAAGTTATTCAGCCTCCTGCTGCTGAATGTGACAGCTGCCCCTCCACTAGAATCACCGCTAGATAAATTCTGAAAGAACTTTGTGGCCTCAGATGACTTTTCTGGTACCTTGAAAAATCCTGGTAGTCCCATACCAGCTAAGAATCTAAAGAGAAAAAATGCTGTTTTAAAGCTGTCCTTTCAACTCATGGTTTTGCAATCAAAAGTCATTACAACTACTTCTTGAAATGGGAAACAGGTAGTCTTTCACAGGACACACATGGGAAGGTTTTGGGCATTATGGCTAGTGGTAAAAGCCTCCTCAGCATTTGGTTAGTGTTCATTTTCCTAGATGTCTGTCTATCTGCTTTACACAGCTAACTCACCATAGTGAACCACAGCTTGATCTGCAATGCCTGTATTTGCTATGCTATTTTGTGCATTAAATCAATATAGGCTACAAGTCTTTACCCCAGAGTATATCTTGAGCAGTTTGCTTAATGTGATTTCCTTCTAATATGCACTCTTGTGTTTGCTTGTAGCCTTTTACTTTCACATTTTAAAATGATCACAGCCTAAATCAGGGCAGCTGAGAAACATATGACTCTTCTCTTTAAAATGCAGAGCCATCAGGGTCCTCTCCTGTAGCAGGCTGATAAGTGCTTTAAATTTTTCAAATGCGGTAGAAATTGTGGCCTTTCACCTTTAGCCTTGATTAGGGTTGGGATTTAACACATGCTGCTTCTGTATTTTCTGTGATTAGATTGTCCTTGGGCAAGTGTATCCAGAATATTCTAGGCAGGTCAGTGATCAGTCTTCCACAGGGAAAAGAACAAAACCAGGAAATATTCATAATTCATTGTGATCAGACATCTAAGAGTACTCTAGAGAGATCTGCTGGTTGTGGGCATTTATTCTAAAGTCTTCTTATTTTACAATTTGCTCTTCATGTTGGTCTTTACTATATGCTTCAGTTATTTTAAGGCATTAGTATTTCCTGACTTTGCACACACAAGCCAGAGTTTAATTATCACCATATTTGCCTGTAGAAATATTTTGTTCTTTCAAATAATGTCCTCAGGCTTAAGAAAATATTCCTTTTTTAAAAATAAACTAATAAGGCCAAGACATGAACTGGAACTTAATAATAACTGCTGAATTCTAACAGCATAAGACACTTTTCAGCAAGATTTTAACTGTGTATTTTACATTGCAATGAAGTAAATATACATGAGTATGTTGCTCTATAAATATTTGTAATTCACCAGTCTCAGTTATAGAAAATCTGACACTTTTTTTCCCTAACTTTTCAACCCTAAGTTATGTTTAAAGATCTTAAAATTATACTCTCAAACTTCAGGCTCATGTGTATAGCTGAACATAAAGGAGTGAAATTTGCCTTTCTGCAGGGAACCAATGTGATTCCTATGCAACACAACTCCTATTTAAACTCGACCTCAGAAGGCTTAGCATTTCACAGAATCACAGAATAGTTGAGGCTGGAAGGAACCTCTAGTGACAATCTAATTCAATCCCCTTCTACAAAATCAGGGTTAACTAAAGCAGGTTGCTTCAGGTCATGTCAAGTTGGGTTTTGAATATCTCTAAGGATGGAGACTCCATAACCTTTCTTTGCAATTTGTTTCAGTGTTCAGCCACCCTCACAATAAATAGGCTTTTTCTAATGTTTTAAAAGAATTTGCTTTATTTCAGTTTGTTCCCACTAGCTCTTGTTCTTTCACTCCATACCACTGAGAAGAGTCTAGCTTCATCTCCTTTGCTTACTGCTGCAGTGGGTTGACCTTGTCTGGCTGTCAGATGCCCACCAAGGCACTCCATCAGTCTCCCTCCTAAGTGGGACAGGAGGATAAGATAAAAAAACTCATGCATCGAGTTAAGGACAAGGAGAACATTCAGCAATTACCACCACAGGCAAAAGAGACTTGGAAATGAATTTAATTTATTGCCAATCAAATCAGAGCAAGATAATGAGAAATAATAACAAATCTAAAAACAGCTTCCCACCACCCCTCCTTTCTTCCTGGACTCATCTTCACTCCCAACATCTCTGTCTTCTCCAAGCAGTGCAGAGGGCTGGGAAACAGCTGTTGCAGTAATTCCATAACACTTTGTCTCTTCCACTTCTTCTCACTGTTTCACTGTGTGATCCATTACACATGAATTTCTTCAACACTGAGTCCTTCTCACAGACTGCAGTTCTTCACAAACTGTTCCAGTGTGTATCCTTTCCACGGCATATTTTTTTTTTGGCAATAAACTGCTCCAGCGTGGATCTCCCACAGGGTTGCAGGTCCTGTCAGAAAACCTGCTCTGGAATGGGTTTCTCTCCACAGGCCGCAGTTCCTGCCAGAAATCTGCTCCAGCATGGACTTTTTGAGAGAGCATAGCTTCCTTCAAGGTATATCCACTGGCTTGGTGTGGTGTCCTCTATGGGCCACAGGTGGATATTTATTCACACTTGGACCCTCATGGGCTGCAGAGGGACAGCCTACCTCACCTCACCATGGTCTTCTCTACATGCTACAGGAGAATCTCTGCCCGGCAGCTGGAGCACCTTCTTTCCCTCCTTCTTCACTGATCTTGGTGTCTGTGGAGTTGATTCTCTCACATAACCTCACTTCTCTACAAATAAAGCATTTTTTAACTTTTCCTTAAATGTGTTATTACAGAGGTACTACCAGCATTATTGGTGGGGTCAGCTTTGGCCAGCAGGAGATCTGTCTTGGAACTGGCATCTCACAGAAACCACCCCTGTAGCCACCCTGCTGTCAAACTTTGCCATCTAAAACCTATATACCTACTTCATGTAAGAATAGAAAAACTGCTCAAATTCTCATGAACCTCTTCTGCTTGAGTTCGATGAACCCCATCTCTCTCAGCCTCCCCCTGTATGTCAAATTCTCCAGTCCCTTAATCATCATTATGGCCCTTTGCTGGATTTGCCCCAGTATGTCCGTGTTTCATTTAGACTGTGAAGCCCTGTATTGGACACAGAACTGCAGTTGTGTTTCACCAGGGATGAGCAAAGGGAGAGGGATCACCTTCTTTGATTTTGTGATTTCCTAAAACAGCCCAGGCAACTGTTTGCTTTAGCTGCAAGGTTACTTTGATGGATCATGTTCAATTTGATTTGCACCAGGACTTCCAGATACCTCTCTTTACAAGAAATTGATATATCAACACCACTTCTGGTTTTGAATTATCTGCAAAGTTGCTAATAGTGCACTCTGTCCCATCATTTAGGTCACTAATGACAATATTAAATAGTACTAGCCCTTATATTTGCCTCTATTTTGCTGCTATATCTTGCCCTTCTTGTAGGTAAAGAGACATTTACTTTCTTCCACCCCTCAGCAGCCTCCGTAGATCACCACAAACTTTGAAAGGCAGTAGAGTCCTCACAGTGACATTGTTCATCTCCCTCAGCACTTGTAGGTGCATCCCCTCAGTTCCCATAGACTTGTTTACCTGTCCTTAATCTGATCATCCTCTACTGAGAAGTCTTCCTTGCTCCATATTTTCCGACTGGTCTACAGAACTTGGCATTACTAAGAGAAAATCTTACCAGTAAGTATGAAAGTGAAGAATGCACTCAGTATCTCTGCCTTCCTCATGGTATTTGTCCATTCATTAATGGACCCACGTTTCACCTCATCTTTTGCTGTTAATATACCTGTGAAAGCCATTCTTGTTGCCCTTCATATCTCTCTCCAGATTAAACTCCAAATGGATTTGGCTTTCCTAACATATGAATATGGCCCCCTTTAATTCTTTTGCTCATTACAAGATCTGTCTTGTCTGCATACCCCCGTAATCTTTGACTTACAACCAGAACCACCCATTCTTCAATTGACTGGGGATAACCATCTCCTTTCTTTACTGTTCCTAGTTAAAAAAACAACCAGGAACCTCATATTGGCCAGACTAAGCTTGAGAGCCATGCGATTCTCCCTTGTATTTAATAGCCATAATACTAATTAATTTCAATTTGAAAGATTGGGGGAAAATGTAAGGTTTTTTCTGATTAAAGATTTGAAGACTATTGATTTGATCTGCAAAATTTCAAATATTCTTGTCTGAATAAAACTTTGAAGGCCACTGCATTATGACTTTTTTTTTCTATTCAAAAAAGTACCATTCAGGATCACAGAATCACAGAATCGATTAGGTTGGAAAAGACCTCTGAGATCATCGAGTCCAACCTATAATCTGTTATAGGATCTATTTATAGGATTTATTTAGCAAGATGGAAATTTTAATATGTTAAAGACTTTTAAAAAGAAATATTAAAAAAAAATTCCATCTTTCTTTAAACGTTAAACATTAAAATAAAAGCCTACCTCAGACCTTTTTCTGATCCATGAAGTCATGAGCCATCCAGTAAAGAGAATGATCTTCTCATTACATTGGGACTGTTTTCTTCACAAGTATAAAAATAGTTCAGAATATTTCTGGGAGTAGTTTCATAAAGACTTTATGTTTTCATGAAGTCCAAAATCCTCCCTGTTCATCTTGCTCTCCAGTCTGGATTTCTGAAATGGGTTTTGAATCAGAGACATTCAGTTTCTCAGTTGTCTGCTAATAGACACCTCTCTTCATTCCTGAAGCACTTTTTCTTCCATGGACAACTTGCAGTTGGTTCTCCACCCTGTAACGAATTTCAGTTTGTACTTTAGCACACACAGTGAACCAATGCTTAATATTTTAATTCTGTTCAGATGTCCTGTCCTAAGTGTTAACATTAGATTTAGTGAATGTGAATAATATATCGCCACTGAAACTCAGTAATTCAATCTAATACAAACCTTTTATAATCATACTACCACACCATAGGATGTTTGTAGATATTTTCACCTTCATGTGTGCATGTATGTTCCTTGTTCAGTTTACTATTATAGCTAGTAACAATAGTCCATCATTTACATTTTTTTTGTTACTGTTTACTTTGTCTTCATGAATAAGAATGAAGAAATGTTGATAAAAACAGACTTGTTCGCTCAGTTTTTGAAGATAGATACTTTTTTGTTAAATTATACTTTTGATTCAACAGCTACATTATTCATCTTTGTGTAACTTCCTTTTGATCTACAGGGAATAATAATATTTCATATAGATGAGTCAAGAATACAACCGAAAGGATCATAGAATAATACAATGCTTTGGATCAGAAGGGACCTTCAAAGGTAATCTAGTCCAACCTCCTGATATGGGCACTAGACCTTCCACTAGACCAGTTTGCTCAAGGACCAATCCAACCTGGCCTTGAACACTGAATATATTGTTTATATGTCAGTAATAACAGCATATGTTATGTAAGCTTAATAATACTGAGCAATTCTTTTCTATATTTAAAATGCAAAGCATTTTTAAAATATTCCTACAGTGGAGGGAATGAAACTTTTAATATAAGTATATAGTCAAAGTGTTTACTACTCACAGTTCCTGTGTAAGCAAATTTCTTTTGTGAAAACAATAGACTCTCTTACAGCTACCATCCTTTCCCCCAGTTTCTGATTATTTTCAAAACAATAAATATTTGGGCAGAAGTTAATTGCTTCTGTTCAATCATTTGACACATTCTTCATTACTTTTAGAGCATATGAGCCTTTCATCCAGTCACGGGTACAATTAAGACTGATGAAATCATTAGATGTGCTGTAAACATTCAGTTTATCCATATAGAGTTTGGCAACATCTTAAAGGTCTTCTGTCAAATTCATTCACTGTTTAATTATTTGTTGTTGATACTGAAGAACAATATGATCGCTGTCATTTGTCATTATGCTCTATTGCAGGCACAGATTTTTCACTGTATGGCTGGTGCTTCCAAGAAGGTTTCAGTTAAGTGAATGGAAGAGTTAATATCATTTCATGAAAGTCTGCAATTTCCTTCTGAAATAAAACTACTATTTTCTTAAGATTCCTGAAGAATAACAATGAATACCATAACTGATGAGGAAATACTGTGCCCTCCTATACTCAAACCTAGCTTGTTTTTCTTGATAATTATGACTCCTAAACAAACAAAGTTAAATTTTGAGGATTAGAACTGTCACTTGTTGCTGTTGAAGTATTTCTAAATGAAAGCTTACAAGGCACAAGCTGCTTGTCTTGTTTAAAAAGAATGTAGAAATGACATGTGCAAACGTACCTTCAGTAACTTTTATTCTGTGATTCAGCTGCAGAGTCTTGTTACATTTTGTATTTTAACAACTTCTCTGAGAAAGTAGCTAATGTGTGATATCTTCCTTGATTAGCTCATTAGGACTAAAGTCATGGAAAAATAATGGTGCATGATGGTAATCATGCTTGTAAAGTCATCTATATTCTACCTTTTCTGTCATCTGTGAAGTATTTCCTGTGACTTCTCAAGGGATAAATCCTAGTCATATTTATTATTTTTGATTGGGAGTAGAATATAGCTTTTTGAACTGGATCAACAGCAAGGACAACAGCAAAATTTGTAGTTGATAATTTTTTCCTAGATTTTTCTAGATTAAACCCTTGTTTTAACCTATTCTATCCCTTACAATAGAAATAAGTAAAACAGGTAGAAATACAGAACACAAGTGTGTCAGTATGGAGCATGCTTAGTAGGTAAAAGTTCTTTGTGGCTGATGTATAAACTTTTGCTCTCATGTGTACACCTTTTCTCACACACAGATGGTTGATTTAGTTTTGCACACCATCTATACCATATACTCTACTTTAAAATTTACACCCATGTTAGCTGGAAGTAGAGAGAGGCACAAGAAGATGGGGATTTGAGATCCTTATTTTCAATCCATGCCAGTTGCCATGTTTGTGTCTCTGATTCTCTTCCCTACCAAAAAAGAAGGTAAGGTATAGATCCCCTTTCCTTAGTTGCTTCCTTGTTCAATTTCCAGCTTTCCCTCTAAATTGAAAAATATTTTGCAATGAAAGGGCCTTCTGTACAAATGTGGCTCGTTTATTTTCAGGGAAGAAACATGTATAAAGCCATTCAGTTTGAATGTTAATAGAAAACAATTATGCTGCTTTCTCGGTCAATTTCTGTATTTTTTGGCTTTCTGCACAAATGTACTTGCAGTAGTTTTCAGCTGGGTCTTCTAATGCCTGGACCTGATTTTCATCACAACTCTAAAAGTGTGTGACAGCAATGGAAATTGTCTTTATAATACTCATGAAGTTCTGGTGAGGCTTAAATAATTAATATTTACAAAACACTTCAAAATCTTTAGTTTAAGAGGTGAGGTGGCAGGTCTTAAAATCTGGGACATGTCTTGAAATCTTAGACAATATTACCTAATACTTATAGCATTGTTTCGAGCTTTGAGGTGTGTTTTATCCTGGTTATAGAAATCCTATTAAATGCAAAATAATAAAAACAAATTCATCTGAATTCAGCCAGCAAGGGAATTTTGTACAGAAAGGCTCTGAAACATATACTCAGTAGATGTAGTCAGCAGCAGTGAGACTTAAATGGGCTACTTTTGTTCACTCAGAATGACTCACAGCTTTATTTGAGACACATTTGCCGCACTGATCCAGGGTTGCTTCTTACTGAGAATGCTCAGTGTGAAAAGATTAAATGTCCCTGTACCATTGCAGCCCTTTTATACGAGCTAAAACTGCTGTGACTCATGATAGGAAGCAGAGCATATTAGTTTGGGCAGAACTACCTTAATGCACTGCTTCCACTCTACTTGTAGTGGTAGGAAGATGTTTGGTACTAAGGGGACTTGCACATCCTTCTTTCTCCTCTCCCCTCACTGAAATTCTAGCCCTTTAGGCACTCTTCCTAGCTACTGCCAGGGATCTGCTGTTTCTCTTGACTGTGTGTCTGTAGCAACTGACAGCACTCAGAGTTCTTTGTTCCCATTTTGATTATGTCCTTTTTTTCCACACTCTACTGCAACGCTGAAAATACAGCTTTCAAGATCTAAGCTGGTTATCTTAACACTACCCATTGCAGGTATCAATGTAGACATCAAAGTAGAGAGGATTCACTTCACCTGGCTTCAGATGTATGCGTCTGAATTTGTCAACTCCTCTTACAGTCATTGCGGAGAAAGGCATGATTACAATTCTGATAATGAATGAATTATCAGGCCTCCACTTAATGGTGAAACACTTTTTAGAATTACTCCTAGAAGGAATGCAGAAGAAATCTAGACAATTAATTACAGGAGCTGGACTAGATAACCTTTAAAGGTCCCTTCCAACCTAAACTATTCTTTGATTCTATTGACCTAACTCATATGCTTCCCACCTTAAATGACAAAAATTATTGTGTGGCTCTATGATGTATCGGCTGTGACCCAAGGAGATCAGCCACGTCTTATATCTGCCTCAGTATTCTCATTTGTATATTAGCACGAAAATTGCAATTCTGAAACGGAAAGCATCAATAAAGGAAGCACTGGCTGATGACAGGGAGTAGGAGTGTCCATGTATTTGCCTTTGTGCTGAAAGACCAATGCTCTCATGCTGAAGCTGATTTTTTTTTCTGTGGGATCACCATGTACTGGAGACCCCACTACTTTAAGTGAAAAAAAATCAATTTTGATTTTAGTGATTTGCATATTTTTTTTCAAATGTGTAACGGCATTTAGCTGTTATTGTTTCTTTTGGCAGTACTTGATACTAGAATTTTCCGTGACGATTCAGCAAACAGGGCTTGCTGGTGCACTCATAATCTGGTTTGACTCATTTGCTCTTATGCGGAGTAAGCTACATTCATCTAATGCAGTTTAAGGTTTAACACCGCTCAAAGACCTTCTGTAGGTTTTCTGTGTTCTTAATATTTAGATTCTGTCTTAGGATTGATTTCTCATCACTGTGCCATCCTTTTCTTGGGTAGCTGAATGACAGCCAAATCTATTTTACACTTCCTTTTGATCTTATCCTATGTAATGACCTCTACTATATATAATTTTGGATGCCACATATCTTAATGAAATTAAAATGGTTTGCATCTCTTGGTTAGTTATGGTGTACCAGCATTTGTAATGTCTTCCAATGAATGTTGGCCCCATTTTTCTGGCAGATGAAGTTGATTTTTTTTTTCATATTCTATTCGTATGTCCTGTAGTCTTGTCACAGGCACATTTGAAGTCTCATATTGATTTTAAGATGCTTAATAAATCACAAAGCCCAACACCTGAAATGTCTCTTAACATTTCTTCCTGACCTTCCATTGTCTTATATTTCCAGCCATTTAGGCAGAGCTATAGCTGATGATTATATGTCACTGTGGCAGTCCTTTTTAAAAGTTCTTTTTTTACTATATCTGGGTGGCAGAAACAGGAGCTTTAAAGGGACTTATGTTTCGTTGCAGTTCAATCAAATTTTGAGTGACAACAGCAGCCAAAACTCCTTTCTTGTTTCTTACTGTAACCCTGAATATACTGTTTCTCAGAGCTACCCTGGATATCTCAATATCCTGCAGTGTAGATGTTAGAAACAGAACTCATCCCACATAAGAGTAGAAATGCATGCACAATTTTATGTTTATACTAATTCAATAGAAATTGTTTCACACTAGTGATAATGGTTGGTGTTTGCAGGTATCATTTCTTGATGAAATTCTAAAGCTAGAGCTTTTGAAATGCAAATGTAATGTTATATTTAGTTAATCAATTAATATGCCTATAGAAAGACATAATGTTTAAAATTAGTACAATTTACTTTCTTGCTGCATTGTGCAGAAAATTCACAAGAGCTAATAAATAGGCAAAGACCTCAGTAAGGGGCTAGGTTCAGGATGCAAAAACAACCCAGAATGTAGTCTAAACACTATACTGAGCAGGAAATCTCACTAGCTTTTCCTCTCGATCTCTGTGAAGCTTGAGTCTGCTGCACAGTAAATTATCTTCACAGTGTAGTGAGGTTGAGCACACATGAGGTACAATATTTCAGGTAGTCATCCTAGCATAGGTATTGGTTTAAAAAACAAGGGATAGGACAATGAGCTCCACCACCTCTAACATTCTGAGAATATTGGTAGATGGGACTCCAAACAATGACAAAGCCTGCAGTATGTCTGAATTTGTGCAGGAATAGCTATTTCTTAAGGAGAATTTTCTTTCTTTAATACAGAAAAGATTTCTTATACTACCAATCCTTTTCTTTCTCATTTTCTTCCCTTTATGATAGAAAAAATAGCAATGAGATGAGAAAATTTCTCTAGGTATTTCTTAGTCTGCAATGTGTCATTTATGAATCAGAGAAAATTACTTCTGTTTGTCACCTCAAGTGTTCCATCCGGCTATCCACATTTTTCTGGTTGTGATCACTATAAAATAGAATACCTCTATTAATATATTCTTTCTTTTATAATACCTCTGTGTAGTCAAATAATGTCACTAATAGAGAGACAGGAAAAAGAAAGAATGAAAGTAATTTCCCAAAACACTAGGAAAACTTTTTCATTTCCAGAATTAAATTAGGTACCAGAGATTTACACTTCATTGCAGGGCAATGCTGTGTAGGGGTCTTAAGTAACCTTCGAAAATTTTACTTCTGGTGATCAGAGGAGGTATGGAGTAAGTGTATGTGGAGAACTGAAATCTTCCCTACTGCCTTTAGGTGATTTAAACATAAATAATATTTTTTGACTGGATATGTTATGTTGAAGTCTAACATTATCCCTTGGTTTACTCGTTATTTATACATCACATAGATTTGCTGGGTCATATTGCTTTCCACTTCTACACAGAATTGAAAGACTAATTGACACCTTTTTTCCTGCCATTTATATATTTTCATATTTTAAATTAAAATTTAGTTTAACTTTGTAACTCTTATTTTATGGTCCATATTTTGCCCTTCTAGAGTAATGCTTCTTTTGGATTAATTGGTTTATGGTTATCCCCCCACTCCCTCTCTAAGTAGTCATTTTTTACTGTTTGCTTTTCTGCTTCTTGAGTAAAATTCAATTCCTACTGAGCAGGTCAACTGTTTTCCTGAGAGACAGAAACTGCTGATTATCTTTCCCACAAAAATCTCAGTCATACACTGATTACACACTTACCTATCTGATTGCTTTGGTCCATCCTGTGTTTCTCTCTGAAAACTCAAATGACTCTAGGGCCTCATCTGCTAGTGAAAAGCAGTAGTGGCAAGAGTGTATCTCTAGATCTTAATGTTCATTATTCTTTCTAGAAAATGTCAGAACCTTTATATAATTAACATGTGGGGGAACTTCTCTCTGCTCAGGGGTATTTGCTGCTGGAAAAGCAACGTCTGATTTCCTTTCAAAGCTACTGGTAGCAATTTTCACCCACTTGCTAATAAAATCTCAATCTTATGTCTCAGAGGAGAGTGGTGACAAATCAACGCTTGTATTATTCAGACTAGTTAATTAAAAGAGTGATTTATCAATTTAAAGTTCCAAATCCCTTTTGCTTACTTTTTTTTGCCTTTGTTTCTTAATTATGCAAATGTAAATCCACCTTCAGTAACCACATTTGTCCGTCATCCGAAGACCATAATGTCCTTGGTGATCTCAAATTCTATGATAAATGCCCTGCAGGCAGTTTGATAGGTTGGACTTTACAAAATAAAATCACATTGTTAATTGTCATCCTCACTGAAACATTGTAGTTTTTTCCATCCAAAATAAAGCTTTAGTAGTCTGGGCAATACAAAACTACACAGGACATTCCAGTCCCATTCTTGAGAGCATTTTAAACTAAGTCATCTACCGACATCATTTATATATCCTCTTCTATGGTGGAGAGTAAGTTATTTTTCCTGTCCCCACAGAGAAAAGGTGAATGTAATAATTCAGACCCCATTCCAAATTTCCTATTGCATATCCAATTTAAGGTTAAGTAGTATGCAAAGGAACATAGAGTCTGTGCATTATTTTGGATATTAATCAAATTAAAAATAGGAAGTAATATGGTACAGGTTCATGTTGCTAGAAAATCTCTTCTTTCTCTCAAAGTCATATGCTTGCCACTATTGCTGTGTGGGCAGGCTGGAGAAGGCACAGCCTTAGAGCTGATATTTTGTGATTTTCACACACCATTCCAGGCTGAAGAATACAGGCAGATTTCATTTATTGTGTATCAGACTAGAGAAAGAGAAGTGTGAATGGCTTTTTAGTTGCTGCGTCCTTCCTCATTTTTTTCTCCAATGTGACAGTTGATGCCCAGCTTCCATCAACTGCACCATCAACTTCTCCAGTGTGAGCCCATCAGCTGTGTGCAGGGTGAGATCGTGCTATGTAGGGCAGGATATCAGGACATTCTGCAGAGACTTCTAATATGCACAGTGTATTATGCAGTGTTTTCTTTACCCTCTTCTGCCATTTTATTTTTCTTTTTTTAATTGTCTTGTCAGGACATACAAGTTACAGAAAAGATCCTAGAGGCACTTTTTGGACTGAGAAATATTCCAAGTCCTGTTATTAGGACCATTGCATCTTCTTGATGTTGCAGTACTTTTGTTCACACTATCCATCATGAAATAGGAGAAAGATGAGCATTTCTTATAATTTATAGGCAAGAGTGAGTTAAAAGAGGCAAATTTGGAAGTGATGCAATCTATGGCTTGTTCCTGCAGAACAAGAGAATTTGTGCAAGTAACATTTGATTTCTAGTCAGGACTCTTCTAAGCGTTGCTTTTGGGTATGAAACAGCAACATTCCCTTTGTGCTCCTGTTTCATGTTACTAATTAACATGGTAACTGTCATCAGAAGGCCAGTAGGCATTGATCTGTTGATCTCCCAAAGTGATTAGCAACATGAAATTTGCTAATAGGATCTGCCTGAAACATCACTGAAAAGCAGAAAGGCCAGTTTCACCTATGTAACAATTTAATGGGGAAGGGCTGTCACATCCAAAGGGTGACTGCTTAGTTCGCATACTGAATAATACTAATATTACAACTGTACACAAATGTATATAGCTATTCTTGCAATGAACAGAGACTGTCCTTCATTAACCTAGCAAAAGTCTGTGATGCTAAATTCTTCCCTATGAAAAATTTAATGATAATACTTAGATGAAATGCTCTCAATAGGGTTATGAATACTTGCTAATTTTGTTATGAAAATGTTTGAAGAGATACCATGATGAAATAAAATGGATGTCAATAAAATAAAGAGAATTTGTTAAAAAATTTCTTCTAATTTTAGTATTTCTATTTCTCATTCAAGTGGAAATGTGAAAAAGAGACCCTGTGTATTTATCTCTACGTGTATGTGTTAGAGAGAGAGAGACGAAGATTTGGCTGAGTGAGGACTTCCTAGAAAGAAAGTGACAAAGATTGTCTGTTTGCCCAGATTCATTTCATAGGACATTTTCCATGATAAAAGAAGCTAAAGAAAATGTAACTGTCATATACAGCTCTTCCATTGATTTCTTGTAATAGCATTTAGGTTGTGATTGAATCTGTTAGTAAGGTTGTTGTAGGATGGAATGCGATAAAGAAATAATATTTTCTCAACATTTCATAAGCGGTCAAGAAATTCCTTCTTGAAATCCACAATACTTAGACAACTGTAATTTTTAAGTGAAAGTGTTGAAAAGTTTCTCCACAAAATAGAATATTGAAACTGCATAATTTACATAATAATAGTTTGATTTGCATAATTATTAGTTTAATTTCATTTGCTGCAAACAAAATGTTCTAATCTGGCTTCAAGATAATCTCTACCCTTCTGCTGTTCTTCATTAGGTGAGCACACAGACACACACGCGCTGGGCCTTTATCTACATTTCATAGAACGTGTTCGCTTTTTCTCCAAACTCATTTCTCGATTCCAAGAAAGAGAACTGGGGGAAATCCCAAGAAAGAAAAAGAAAATAGTGACCTTTACAGTTTTCTGTTTAATTGTTCCACATTTACTTTTTGTTGTTGAATTGTGAGGTCTTCTCTGGGGTGTTTATATTGCTCTTTATCATATCTGAGCTAAAAATTACAGTTACCAATGCAAAAGTTAGCAATTGAAGTATTTGAACAAAACATTTCAGTGATGGTTACCCATCTTTATATTTAATGGTTTGTTAGTATTTGAGCTATGAAAATACTTCCTTCCATAAATAATTTAATTCAAAAATTTCAAGTTTTTTCTATACATTAATATTTGTAGCCTTAAAAATTATATGAAAATAAAAAATATTAGGGGGAAAACGATCCCCCAACATTGGAATTCCTTGTCAAATGTTGAAATGTCACTATGTGTAATAGTAATCTAAATGCTAGGATAAAATCAGGAAGTAAATACGATTCTCTTATTAACATTTTGATGTGTTATGTCTCCATTACTGTGGCCATCTAGTAGGAGAAGAGACATTCAGTAGTAGCAGGCAATAGCAATGATATAATAAGAAAGTGCAGATGAGAATTCTTGTATTAAGACAAAGAGAGTGCCAGAGATTTGAATGACTCTTCCCGTGAAGTACTTAGTACAGTGACTCCTAATAGGAAATATTTCAATTTTGGAATATTTCTGTTTAAAAATTAAGTGTTTTTTATTGAGTGGTCTGTAGAAAGGAAGAACCATTTTTTTTTTTAAACTATAAAATAGTCACATAAGTTTCTTTGGTCGTAAATGCATGGATTTTGAAACTAAACTCCTTGTTTGCTGGGCTTCTTATCTTGGGCACAGCATTTTGCTAGTGCAACGGCCTTCCTTTCTGTTCTGTGTTCATCCTGAACACCTTTGCACTGTTGTTCCCTGTTGTGACATCAGGTGTCTTTGTCTTCCTTGTGCAGTGTGAAAAGGTAGGAGGAATTCAATTTGGAGTGGGGTCAGCATATCAAGGAATGAGCTTCATGACCACCACCAGTGCTGGCAGGAACCTGTCTTGGTGGTCAGGCACATGCCCCTGATCCCAGCATGACATTCCAAATTGCTTTCCAAATACAAGAGACCTGAGCAACACTTACACTTTCCCAGAGCAAAGGTGTCCTTTATGCTTTACCATCTCAAAATACATTTGTATGGTGTTTTGTAGGCAGATGTGAACAGATCTAATTGCCTCATGCAAGGTGTCGTGATAACTATGATGCAAAGCCTGTAGGGAGAAGCTGGTTTGCATATAGCAGTCTTGGAGCATGGGTGGACCAGGATCAGCATTCAAAAGGCTTTGTTGCTATTTGGACTCGGCCCCTACTCCATCTCTATTACTTCTCCGTGTTATCAAGAGTTCTGGACTAGTAAAAAACTGTGAGTATAAAGGCATTTTTATAGGGTATGTAAGTTAATCAAATATAAAGAACATAACAATATGGTTAAATCCATTTGTCACACTTAATACTGAAGGATTCCTAAGACACTTTGAGCAGTGACATATACCCCAAAGAAATAATTCTTCTAAGGAAGAAGTGGTCTATTAGGGGAAGGGTAGAACCTTGGAAACAGAAAGACAGACAGATGTGTCATTATTTGAATGACCTTAGTACCCTAGGAGAGTTAGATACCAATAAAGGGGAGATGAAATAATAAAAAAAAACACCTAAGAAGGAAAAGTTATTTAAAGCCTGTAAGGAGCATAGTACAAAGTAATATATTTCATCAGAAATATGTAAATGTATTCTGAATATTCTTCTAGGAAAAAAAAACCCACACTTTTTTTGAAAGAAAATTCTTCTTCCATAAATTCGTCATGAGTTCAGTATCTAAATTAATGTTATGACAAGGGCTTCAGGTGTCAGGATTTCCTGCAAAGGAAATTATTTTAACCTCAATCCAGAAATCAGAAGTTATGATGGGAGACCGTGCAAGCTTGATGATTAAAAGAGGATTCAGATAAAACCGTTTCTGAACTTCAGTGCAAATTTTCTAATGAAATGACAAAACTATCTTTCCTTTAAAAAGTGTTTCTGACAAAGTTCTGTATTTGAGGTTAATGACACGTCTACCTGGTTGGAGTCTTTGAAAAAAAATGAAAGGTTGGCTGAGAACATGATGTATGAAGAAAGGAAACAAAAGTAAAATAATTATTCCCTATTTGACAGAACTGCTAAATAATAACATTTAAATGAAAGGAATCCTCTGTACATAGTTATATCTTGTGTAAGCCCAGCCGCACTGAAGTCAATGGAAGCCTTACCTCTAATTTCAGAGGACATAGAAAAATCAAGAGAAATTTTGCTTTCAGTGTGATTTTAATATGGTGTAGATATGCAACATAGAGTACTTGTATATAGGAGAGAACCACTCTAAGAACTTCAACCTGCCATTTAGATGGTAAATATCATGTGTTTCTTCTTACATTTTTTTAATACCTTCATGTTGAGACCACAGAGAGAAAGTTTCTAAGCTTCAGGGAAATTGATCACATCTTCATTACAATCTTTCCTGCAAGGAAGTGCCCTAATTCCTGTAAGGAAGCAATGTGACAAAGCATGCTTTTAGCGGTCCTTATAAAAATTGCTTTCTAGCAGCTGAAAAAGCTGTTGTTATTGGTACCAATGAATATAACAACTGATGCTGCTTTCATGAAGATGCTTATGAAAGGGAGGGCGACCTTATGGGACACCACCATAACTCTTTTTTTCCACCCAGTGCTTACCAAGTGGAACAATATTAGCAACTTACATGTTTAGGAAACTCTTGCCTCTTAATCTGTAAAGGACTTTCCCATAAACAAGAGTTTTTAACACTATTTACATCTACAAGTGACTTTTTGGAAATGTGTTAAGGAATAGTTAGTATACAAAAAATTTTTCCAGAGAGTTTGAGTTTGTTTCTCCAAAGACTGTGGGGAACATGGATTTGAACTTAGTGATTCGTTGTGCAGAATCTTGTGGAAAACTGGAAAGAAGGGGAAAAAGGTTTTGTGAATGGCCTTTGAAAGATTAGTCCCTGTGTTATAAATGTTATTCTGCTGTTCTGTCATGCAAGCTGTTAGAGAAAGTATTAACACTAAACCACTGTTTTGGTATAAGAGTGTCAGGCATTCTGCTAAATGTCAAATCCTATTGACTACAGTTGGTATTTGCATGGGAATATCCAAGTCACTGAAATAATTTCCTTTTTCCTTGCCTGTCAAAGACATTCGGAGAGTGGAAATACATAATCTGAAAATGTTTTCATGGCCTTTTTATGTCATACTCTCTAAAATCCTGCAAAAGAGCCATGTTCACCTATGGCTCAGTTTCCCCAATCTCGATGTTTGTCACACTATATCAGCTGCCCTAAAGATTCTGTTGCCTTTGCCTGCAAACATTGGCTCATGTATCCCCAAACCATCATTATTTCCATGCTACTCCAACCATTCTTTGCTTATATCTATTTAGTAGCTTCAAAGAAAAAAAAAAAAACCAGTTTCTTTTTTCTCCACTTCTCCAAAAATAATGAAAAAATATATAAAGGAAAGCTTATGATACAATTGCTACCTTGGGTAGAATGAGGTCTGTCTGATACGATAATATGCCCTGTATTCCCAAGGTTATTTACAAATCTAGCCCATTTTTTGTTATTTTAAGAATATTCTACTTGTCACTCTTCCCTTACACATCCAGGTTCTGCCAATTTGTCAGACTTGCTTTATCTGCAGCTTGTCTGTTATGTCAGCCCACAAAATAACATGAATATAATGCTGTTTTATATGTAGTAATGCAGTAATGCATCTTAAAAATATACTGGCTATACAATAATTGTGTGTGTCCAAGATAGCTTTCAATTGCTACAGAAAACAGGAAATACCAATGGTTTTATTACATTTCTGTTGAAGATCTGAAGTGTGCATACAAGTACCATTCTTCTTCTTAAATCTTTTGACCAAAAATCAGTTGTTCTTATCTTTTATGAGTGAATATATATGGGAAATGTGATCAAGCATAGTGAAATTGCAGCACTGTGAAGTTATAGCCTGAGCATCCCTCCAGTTCCTGCCTAATACATACAACAAGAGGGGACATACAAGTTTCTGGGGACTTGATCACAGGCACATTTTTTTTTTGGGAAGCTTCAAATCATTATAGGAATAATACACTTAGGTTGATTAGCTTGAAGACATAATGCAACCAAGGGTTGCAAATACATAAAGATTTCCATGAAGGACTGCAAGAATTAGTCTGAATGAGAAAAACAGTTTCCATTTTAGTAAATTTAGAAAAATACAGATAAAATGTAAGGACAGACATTGCATTTCTCTTTGTATTCTTAGTGCAGGGAACAATTAAATTGTGTATTTTGAAAATTCAGTTTTATTGCAAATATGTGGTGTTTAGCTAATTATAGATGCCGTGTGTGGTTGTGTAATTTCTCAAATCAATATCCAATTATATATTTTTATGCATACTAATGACAAGTTCAAGAGAGATGGAACATTTCTTCAGTAAAAAGTGAAGCTGGAGAGTGAGCAAAATCATGGCTGTTTGACAGTGGGTAACTTACCTTTAATCCCAGCTGGAGGGAACAGTGAAATAATGGAATTCCAAATACCCTTTTGCCGGGTTTTCTATTTCTTTTTGCTGCCTGTCCTTAGCTGGATGTCTGGTAAAGCAAATTCAGCTATTACTTCCCATACTTGCATCTTTAAAAAGAGGATGTTCAGTGATTAAAAATCTTTGAAGCAGCCAGCAGATGAGAGTGAAAAATAATTGGACTAGGGTATTGATTTATTCACACTTTATTCATATTACTATGGAAAATATCATTTGGTTTTGATCAATCACAGACAAAAGCTTTTGGCTTATTTCCTCTCTCCCTGTTTTTCTTACTGCTTGTGTATCTTAGATGTTTGTAAAAAAACACATTTTATTTTCATTTCTTTGATATTAGTATTCATGAGGCAAAGAATGTATTAATATCGTTATCTTGTTTTAGATAAAGACGGATTTGAAACAATTGGTTATCTCTAAGGAACATAATAATCTACATAGTTGGCTGCTCACGATGCTTCTGAGAAAAAGTTTATTAAGGGTATTGAGATTTTATGAAAAAATATTCTGCAATATGGTGTGGTTATGTTTTAGGGTTTTATTTATAAGGATTGCAATTGATATACTTTGTTTTTCATACATTCCTTATCAAATCCTTTGGAATCTGGATTGCATAGATAAAACTGCAGCTACTCTTGGGAAGAAAAATCTAGACGATGACTTAGCAATCAAACCTATAGTTAATCATATGTCTTTTAAACTAACTATGATTTTTAAACAGTTTGAGAACCTCCAGCTTTGGCAAAGGTAATATAAATTACTTTCAATTAGTTTCTTTTGGTATTTATAAGCATAAATTTTATACACAGTTTTTTCACTTAACCAGTTTCAATTATTAAGTATTCACAAACAAAATGGGCTTAAAGTGAAATCTTACATTCAATAAGCACTATGTATGATTATTTTTCACTGCACACTAGTGAATGTTGGGGCAGATGGGGATGTCGTATGGACAAAACAGAAGATTTTTTTTTTGGGAAAACGAGAATAATAGTATATAAATATTACAAAAACTGCCAACACAATAAATTGGTATTCATTTCCATGGATGTATCACATAGTCCCTTTAAAAGACTAGTCATTATTTTGGTAAAGACTCTGATTACTTAGTTTCTTTCTGTTTCCTTTGCAATCACATAAGCATTGTAACAATAACAATGAAATCTGCAGACAATGGCTGCAGAATGTGATATGTAGCGGGCTTATCAGTAGACATTCTGCAGGGGACATGAAAGTGCTTTAACAGAGTTGCATGTAGCAATTCTGAACCTAGCCAAAGACAACACTTTCAAAGAGTGGTATTTGCTACCTACTAAGCTAGAGGCCAGGACACGTGCATAAGTATTAATGTCTTGCCATCTGCAGTGTTGAATCTGTAATGCATAGGTGCTGGCATGGGCCAAGGACCACTTCCAGTGAATAAACTGAGTGGGTTGACACTGGTTTAGAACTAAGGAAGATAAACTTTATGGGGACAAGGCATGCTGTGTCAGATGTCTGCTGTGACAAAGAATGGGCCCTTGACTATTTAATATATTAGCACAAGTGTAACTTCAGGGTCCGGCCCCTTACGATTCTTATGGAATCATGTCATCTGAAAGAACTGAAAGAATAAAAAAAATCCTATCATTAACCAGAGGTAATAAAGTTAAATGGCAAGTAGAGGAACCACCAAAGAGCTTACCCTGGTTTAGGATTTTCTCTATGTGCAGTGAACTAACTTGTATGAGCAAATTTTAAAAGTGTGATGAGCAAGAAAAATAGACCAGGTTAATACACATAATTTTTCAGAAGGGTTTTAACAGTGCATAGTCAGTATAACACTAACCATAACTATGCAGTTTCCACCCTAAATCTGTCCTTCGTTCAATTGTGCTGGTGTGCAGGCAGTTCTCTCTTACATCTGCTTGCAAAATATAACCTGCTGACGTATACGTATAATAGCATTTACAATAGCAGTTGAAAGGAAAGCTTTGAATAGTTAAGGACATCATCCATCTTATGCTGCCTACAAATAAAAACATTATTCTTACCAAGTAAAAAGAAGTTCAAAATTCATCACAAGAATATAAATGAAATAGATTTTTCATGAGTGAAGAAGGTCTTTTAATTCACATTGAACTCCACAGCTATTTGTTCCAAGATCTTTTACGAGATAAGGCTATGAATCTGTTGGTTTTGGTTTTTTTTTCTCAATAAAATTTTAGGGTTGTAATCAATACTCCATCACTTTGAATCATAATTCTGGAAGGCTTTACTTTTTCTTTCAGTTCATAACGATGAATCCTGCTGCGAAGTGAAAAAATGTAATTTCTGGACTAAGTAGCAAGTTTCAGGACTCTTAAACTGAGCTCAAAATGTGATGACTGCAAGATTGTGCCTGCATGCTTGCCTTGCCTTGCCTTGTTTTGTTTTGTTTTGACTTTCAGGTAGAGTTGAAAAATTGATCAGTGGAAGTAAAAACTTTTGCTTTGTTTGGTTTTACAAGAAATAAATACTTTGTTTGTCAATATAGATTAAAAAAAAAAACACCAAACCAAACCAAACCATAACAAAAGAAAGAATAAAGCAGGGGAAATCAAAATAGTTAATGACAAAATCTTCTACTTGAAGAAGTCTTTCTTTCTGATATTTCTATTCTACCAGGTTAAAATATCAGAGTACTTTGGGTAAAATTTGGCAAGTCATTGAAGTGGTGGTACCTAAACTGCACAGGTTCTAGCATGATCACTAGTGGAGACAATTTCTTAATAATTTATCTTAAAAGAGGATCTCACTCTTCAGATTACTTAAATAGTTCAAACAGTGTAGGCCCTAGGCTGCTTGCTCCTGTAGTTTCACATTTTCACATCACTAATTTGTGTTACTGTGTGTATCACCAGAGTTTTTAATTTTCTCTCTCTTTATTAACTACATGGAATCATTTAAAAAGTGTATTTTACATTTGCAGAATTCTATCTCTGCTGTACACACACCACCATATTCTGTTTTCCCACTTTTATAGACTTTCTGAAGATTACTCTCTGTAATTAAAAACAAATTTTCTGCCTGCATGCCCATTTAGGTTTTAATTATAAATACACACATTTGCACACTTATATTGCTACTAGAGTCTTTAGTAAATGTCCTGATTCAATGAAGAAAACTAATAGAAAATGTATTGTGAATGTGTTTACCACTATGGAAAATTTTAGGGGTTTTCCAAAACCCTAATAAATTTACATCCTCTACAGCAAACAAACAAGCAAGAACAACTGTGAACTTTTGATTCAATAATGTTGCATACCGGCCATTGGGATTTTCAGCTTATTGAATAACTTTATGTAATAGATGTCTCTTTTGTCTTCAGCAGCTGTAGAAAGATATAGTCTCTCATTAAAATTCCATTGAAACTTTCCCTCAGTTAAACATCAAAACTTTTCAGGCTTTTGGACTGGATTGTTTGTGTTGTTAGATGGAGCTCAAAGACATTGGCTCATGTTTATTTGACAGACTACCACTTACAGTGCAATGAAAGAAGGCATCTTTCTGTCAGCATAATCTGCCCATGGTTCTTCACTTTCATTACATTCTGCTGCATGCTGATTGTCACCATGGTGTTGTCTTAACTAAGGAGTGAACTGTAGGGCTGAATGGAGAAGAAAAAAAAAGCTTGCTATGTCTGTACTCATATCCCTCTGCTTTATTACCAGAATGTTGTAAATCACCAAGCAGCTGACGACATTTATTCAGGAACAGCAATCAATAAAATCAGGGGTCTTAGAATACCTCTGCCACCTTTTCCTGCTCAGCTCGTTCTGCCCTGTTCACAACATGCAGCAAACCTGAGCTTGGAGTGTAGCACAAAGTAATTTTTTTCCCCCACTCAATTATAAATGCTCGGTTACTGCGTATTTAATGCCATGATTAACACTGTGATCATCCATGTCACATTTTTATTTGTCTCTTTCATCTGAAGGATCCCAAAATGCTTTCCATATCTCCGATTACACAAAGACTATTGAAAGGTTTCTTAATCCAACAAGGGAAATAAAAAAGACTGCTTTAACAGCATAGCACATCTCATTGTTATTAATGATAATAATCATTCCTGGCATTGGCTGTAAGTTTCACCTTTTTTTATGGGGCTCTCAGAAACCAATTTATAATCAGGTATTGGAAGACTACACACACAGCAGTTTTACAATACAGATAAGCTTATAACTTGTATCTGTAGCAAAGTGAAGGCATACACACTAACCATGTTACCCCAGACAACAATGTAGTTATAATTGGAGATTTGAGGAGCTTTGAAAGAGTTCACATATTCTCACCTCAGTGTCCTGATTTAGCTGTTATGAAATATTTCTGAACTAAATGTCAAGATAAGATATGAAAGAATCTAAGGAAGAAAATCCAATTCCGTCCTAGTTGGATAATTAGTTTTTTTCTAGAATGAAAAAACTCTGTCTTGGTTCTGAGATATGAATACTAAAGAAAAATAAAGAAGAACTGAGGTACAATAAGAAATTTTCTCAAATTCTGGAAGGATGGCAGATTATTTACAGGTTTACAGAGCAGAAAATTGCTATGTTTGTAGTAAATCAGTTTAGCCATTAGGACAAATCTTGTGCATGTGCCACATACCAGAGTCCTCACAGGATGAAAACATCAACCCAGGTATAATGAGAAGTTTAATTGCCTGAGATGTGGACTTGGGAGCAGCTAGGTGACAATCTCTTGTGTGGAGGCAGAAATATTCATATGGTAGCTAATATCCAACTACGTTGATGACATAGAAAGTGAGTTTTCACTCCTGTGTAGTGCGCAAAGATTCACATCTGCCTCCTCCATCCTCTACCCCATCAGCTCTGTAATCCCTAGACTGCAGACCACAGGCTGGTTATGACGTCCGAGAATGGGAATCACAGTGGAGAGACAAATTTCATTCCATGCCCTCTTCCTGTCAGGCCACCAAAAAAGCAAAAAGTACAAGAGTCTTGGGACTGGTGAGACGGGAACCTTGGGGACCCTGATGTTACAGCGTGAGCGAATCAGGGAAAAGAAATGCCAGGACCTGTCCCTAGGTGCTTCTCTTTGAGTGAACTTTCATGCACAGCAACTTTCTTTCCTCCAGATAATTACTCTGCATTTTTCCAGTCCTCGTTGTAATCTCGTAATTCTTGAATTCTTGGCTTCATAGTGGCTGAGTTTCTACCAGAAAGTTAGTTCCTCTAGGGAGAGCGTGTAACATCACAGATGTCAGCTTCAGTTTGTATGTTGGGCATATACTGCTCACTGTTTTGTCTCCTGCTCTAGGATCCTCAGATTAGCTGTCACCATGTGGGGTATCAAGATCTGTCTCTGACAGAAGAAATATTCTAACTCAGGGGACCATGTCTTCGTATGTTATAAGTCATTCAGATCCATTTGTCTCTCCCTCTACATGGATATTTAAACTGTACTTCTTTCTCTTATCCCTCCCACTTTTTTTTTTTTTAATTAGCTTTTTTTATTAAGTAACCAGATTATGTAATTGTTTCAAATGCAAGAAGTATTCTCAGTGAGACCTGGGTTTAGGAAACAGAAATAGATGCATTTGGCAACCAGCTATCTTCTCTTCTACCATACATCATAATAATTCCAAAGAAGATATTAATATCACAAGAATTTAGTTACAAATTTGCTTTAGTTGTTTCTGCAGATAGATGTTTTTTCACTCCACTGCAGAGTCTTTGTAAACCCCATTCATTTATACGCCAATTCTGAAGACCAAAACTCCTGAGAGTTTTTTGAAGAATCAGAGTTTTTATATTTTAAAACAAACATTGTGAATATTTTCAGGTAACTTGTTTTTAATATTTATCCTAATTTTAGAAGGTACCAATCTTTCCATGTGGATGCTGGCACATTTTATTATACGTTCTAGACACAAGGAGCCTATTACTCTGAAGCAGTAAAGATATTCCTAATTTCTTTAGTATTCTTCCCATTCTGCAGATTGGGATCAGAAAAAGAATGTGAGCTTTTCTGAAACAGGCATAAAGTAAACAACTTGTTAAATAAGTCATCTTTATTTAATATTTATTAATGCTTTATTGTTCATGGCTTTTTAACTTCATTGTATTTATTTATAGAAATTTCCCACTGCAAGGCAGTTTGGCTACAGCATAGTTCCCATAACAGAAGTATATTTTAATATTTACATACTTAAAACACGAAAGTTATATGAAAAAAATGTTGGAGACAGTTTTTATGTAACTCTTCATAATTTGAAAACAACAAAGTCCTTACTTTCTGTTCCCTTGTTGTTAAGGAAAAATAAATTCACCATAAGCATTAAGCATTGGGACTTACCCTATGGCCAAAAAATCACACATGTAAATGCAGGTTGAGTGTAATAATTGTTAACGCATTTATTTGGTTGTGCCAAGGCTCTGAGAGATTTTCAGTGAAGTTTTGTTCTCTGCAGCTTGCTGTGAAGAGACACCTTAGCCACCTATCTTTGTGAGAGATTGTTGTGTAACAGAGAACCCTGCAGCATCAAGAATCCTTCACTGTTAGTTACTGACTTCAGAATACGTAACAGAATTAAAACTTTTAAAGACAAATTTGCATTTGGGTACAAAATCATTATAGTTCCTTAGCTATTGAATCGTTTTCTATCAAACACAAACTGGCAACTGTATTTTATACATCATCAAAAGGATTGAGGGATGGGAGAATAGAACTAACCTTTTTGTTATTTCAATGGACTAATAATTAATTCACTATATTTCATGAATACATTAACGAATCTTTAACAACTGCTCAAGTCTTTTGTAATGAGATGTTCAAACCACCCAGGTATAAAAATCCATTACAGTTAGATGTCTCCTAGGGAAAGGTCACAGGTCATCCCAAGGGTACTGCCTGCTCTTATTAATGCATTAGTAACTGTTGGTTTTACTGCTACCCTGATACCCTCCCATGAATTTGCTTATGAATATTTAGTAGGTATAATACAATCCGACTGTGAAAAGAGGAAAGAAGGAGAAAATATGAAGATAAATCAACAGATATGATTTTCAAGAATGTAAAACTATGTGGGCTTGATCATCACTTAAATCCTGCCTTCTTTACACTGGGTTTATGGGACAAAAAGTGGAATGCAGACTTGGCTGATTCTTTACACATCCTGCCTCTGGCATCTGAGTTGAAATGCTACTTCACTATTCAGAGACTGACTAGAATATGAGGACATTAAGTGTCTAGTCAAAAATATCTTCTCTAAACACCACAGAAAAATAGTCATCTGATGTACAAGAATAGCAGCAAAAGACACGTCTAGATGCTGCTTAGCACTTTCCTTAAAGCTTTTTATACCAAGACTAGAACAGTTCACGTCTGACTATACTTTTTTTATATCTGAGTGTTAGTAAGAAAAAACCAGAAACTTGCACTTTGGTGGTTGGTTGTTGTTGGTGTTTTTCTTATTTATCAAGCATATACTTCTTTTGTGAAGAGATGTGAGTAAAAACACACACTCACCTTTTTGAAAAGTCAACATTAGGATACAGTGATGTTCTATGCAAGCGACAGTGTTAGAAACTAATAAGTATTTTCTGTGTCTGATATTGGTTTGTCTAAGTACATCCACAAGAGCAATCCATTGTAGCATAGGGAGAGTGAAGTCTTGTAGATTGGTAAAGAAGGAACAGGTTTGTGAGGTGAGAGAAGAAAAGAGTGAGGAGAGAATATTTATTATAGGAAATGGAGAAGATGCTTGAGAAGACTGTATGTGAACAATACCTGTGCATATTGCAGGCTGACATGCTTTCCTATGTACTTGCTGTGTTGTGCTGTCATAATCACATACACATGTACTGCCTTTCTTATAAGAAGTGAGCTTACTGCCTGTGTTGAATTTAGTGACAGAGGGGACAGACGAACCAATGCCTAGATTTAGTCCAGAAGAAGGTGCTCTCTGATCTTGTTCATAGACTGAGAAACATAATAAAGCACACAGTTCCGAATGCAGACGTCTTAACGAGTCTTTGGAGTTCGCCATCTTTGAGCTTAAGCCTTTCAACTGTTTTTATATGGAGACCCTCCAAGAACTTAGAGCCCAACTGAGGAGCCGGTGACACTTTGTATCGTCTGGTCAGGAATATAAAACAGCCATATGTGGTATATTTTATAATGCAGATCAGACTCTACTTGTCACTGTTATTCCTATTCAGAAGTGGTCTGGGCCAAGTCTAAAAAAAATTATTCTTTTTGCAGCCAGTCTCAGCCTCTAAGAAGTGACATACTCATCCTAGAAGTCTGCATTATACTGCTGTAGCAGATCTCCCTGTGCATATAATCACAGACTCCTGTGAAAAATGTTTTATAAGGATATCATATAATCATATGGACAGCCTTACGGCCCACACAGAGGTCTGTTCAGGTGATGTTTATGTAGACTCTGTCAATGCCTCTGATGCCCTCTATTTGCAGACAGAGTATATAATCAGGGATTAATCAATCACTTCTCCCATTAGTGTTTTGATCAGCCAACACTGTAGTTCAGAGTCTGCAAATAACAGTTCACTTGCAGGCAGGATGATGTGGCTCCAGAAGCAGTGCCAATCTCATAAATAGTGGAATAAGAAAGTTGTGTGCTCCAGTTGAAAATCCAAGACAATTACTAGTACAGACAACTGGACATTATCTTCCTTAACTGAAATTTTTATACATTTTTATAATTCTATTGGAGAAAACTTAAGAGGATGAGCATTCTTCTCTGAAAGATGGTTATGCACACAACTTATGTGATCCAGGGCAAAGGCCTGCAGCATGGATTTACCTGACTCGTGTTGTTTGCTTTGAGGAAATCCAACCCAATCTCAAGCATGGCTACCAAGAGCAATAAGGGCATAACCACAGCAGTATAAACTTGTTTCAGCTTTAGCTGTGTTCAGTTTTGTGAGGTATTAAAATGATTTTACATGTTGTATTGGGTTTGTGTGGGCAGGTTTTATAACAGAGGGGTGTCGCGGTCGGGGTTGGTCAAAACACGACACGTCTTCAGAAAGTTGGACTTGAGACCTGTGCTGTGTACTTTATTGCAAACGCTGCCGCGACTTATATACACTTTATTATCTACACATGTCCATGCATCATTGGTTTCTAGTAACATAAATAATTCTCAATTGGACACGTACACTGCGCATGTCAGACAACTATGAATCAGTAAGGACAGGCAGGAAATCCACTCTGTGTCACAGTCTTTCCTTCCGTGTCTGCCACCTTGCCAGGGTGCAGAGGTTCCATCTTTAGTTCCTACTGTTTCCAGAGACCCCAGACCAGCTGGGGCCCCCCACAGAGGGGTCTTCTGTGAGAATCTGCTAAGATTCCCCCACGTCCAGCATTGCCAATGGCAGCCAGCTCCAGAACAAACCTGCTGCTGGCCAAGGCCAAGCCAATCAGGAATGATGGTAACACCTCTGTGATAACTTATTTAAGGAGAAAAAAACTTATTGTGCAGATGAAAATTGCAACCAGAGAAGAGCAGAGTGAGAACATGTGAACAACCACACAGACACCAAGGTCAGTGCAGAAGGAGGGGCAGGAGGTGCTCCAGGTGCCGGAGCTGAGGTTACCCTGAAGCCTGTGGTGTACAAAATAGTGAAGCAACTGTCGTCCCCCTGCAGCCCATGAAAGACCATCAGGGTGCAGAGTTCCACCCGCAGCCCATGGAAGAGACCCACACTGGAGCAGGTGGATACCCAAAGGTGGCTGTGACCCTGTAGGAGGCCCATGCTGGGGTAGGGTCCTGGCAGGGACCTGCTGAACCATGGAGAGAGAAGCCCATGCTGGAGCAGGTTTTCTGGTAGGACTTGTGGCCCATGGAAAAGTGACCCATGTTGCAGCAGTTTTTGAAGAACTGTTGCCTGTGGGACGGACTCGCGCTGGAGAAGTTAATGAAGGACTGGCTCCCATAGGAGACATCCCACACTGGGGCAGAGGAAGGACTCCTCTCCATGAGCAGTGGCAGAAACAACCTGTGATGAACTGACTGTAGCCCCTGTTTCCCACCTCCCTGTGCTGCTGATGGGGGAGGAGATAGAACTTGGGAAGGAGGGAGGGGTGGAGGCAAGGTGTTTTTAAGATTTGTTTTCCTTCTTTGTTTTCCACTTAGTGCCATGATCTAGTAAATGGACTGGAGCTGGACCAACGGTTGGACTTGATGATCTCTGAGGTCTTTTCCAACCCAATTGATTCTATCATTCTATGATTCTCATTCTCCTGCTCTGATTCCTTTAGTAATATATTTAATTAATATCCCCACTTCAAGTCTGTTTTTCCCGTGACAGTGATAGGTGAGTGATCTCTCCTGGTCCTTATTTCAACTCATGAACCCTTTTTTATGTTTTCTCTCCTCTATCTGGTTGCAGAGGGGAGTGGGAAAGTGGCTTTAGTGGGTTCTTAGTGTCCAACCAGGGTCAACCCACGACACATGTATCTTTAGGGTGTGTGATTAATCTGCTGTACGCATGTGATAATCTGCTATAGACAACTTTGCTTGAGCATGGGAATTGCATCAGCTGTCCTCCAGAAATTCCTTCCAACCTCAGTCATGCTATGATTCTGTGTTTAATATACATTAACAGCAAGTCATATCACATTAACTATCTATGACAGTAGAACAAAAACGTAACGTGCAAGGAGCACAGAAAGGTGATGGTAGTAGAGGACTTGACAGAGGTACACAAGGCCCAGAGTCTTTAAACAAACTCACTAGTGGTCAGTTACTAGGGCTTAAAGGCATGCATCATAGGGAGTTGGATAAAATTAGTTTATGCAAAACCAAAGGGAGTGAAGAAGGGAGGATTGGATGTACTGTTTGGTCAGGATGACTGGAAAGGAAAGAAATGGTCTGGGTCAGCCCATGGAGTGATTCTTGTAGTCTGGGTTATAAAACCTATGTTTTTTTTTAATTTCAGAGCAGTAAGGGTACTCACTGCTGAAACTTCTTGCTAACAAGTGTTACTGTTATTACCTGTATATGTGCTATGTTGCTTCTGCTACTTTGAGTAAGTTATTAGGTAAGGGTAAGGCACTAGATGTACATTTATAAATGTGTGTGTGCATGTGTTATTATTTTGATTTTTTTAAAAAATCAGTAATTTGTGAAAGGCATTGTACATATGGTGATTTTTCCTATCCTCCTCCTCCATTTTTTCCCAACCAGTTGTTTTGGCGACAATAATCAGCGAATATATAAAACATCCAAGGGAAAAAAAAAACAAAACCAAATAAAAAAAGGCTGAAGCTGGCTGGGATTAAACCATGAGAAACTGCTTAGTTGAATTCCCTGAAGACCTCTCTCTGAGAGAAGACCTGGCAGAAGTGAAAGATGTTTTTACTTTTGTGCTTGTGGAAAAAAAACCATTGCTTTCTTTTAAATTACTTTCCAAGTCATCCAGTTTTGGTTGGGACCATGGAAATAACCCTAACTGGCAGATGTTCCTATTGAAGTTGTAATAAATGCTTAAAAAAACATGACTAAGACAGCAGCATCACCATTCTGCGTCGTTTGATATATTTGTTAGACATCCCCATAAAAATTTAATTCGAATACAGGCTCTACCACCAAACCAGTAAGTTGTGAAAGAAGCTTTCATTCTTTCCCAGAACCAGAAGCAATTATCCACAGCTCAGAGCGTTTCAGAAGGTATAATGAGGGTATGATATTAACCAGTCAATTGGACTAATCTGAATGACTGTCAGTACTCCCAGAAAAAGAGGTCTTATTATAGTTACAGCTATTGCACTGCTGCAGTTACAAGGTTACTTAGAAAGCTGAACTCAATCTATCAGCATATTAGAGACTGAAATGCCAAATCATCAAACTGGAAGCCTTAATATACCATTTAGAAATGGTGAGATGAGGACGAGGCCTTTGTGAAAACTTAGAAAGCATAGGATATCCTTGACATAATTCTCTGTATTCTGAACCAGTCATTCACCTGATTGATGTATGGGAAGTTCCCATGGTTTTTCATCTTTCAGGAAGTTTTCTTCAGCCTTGCAACTTACAAGAGGTGCTTCTTGCTTTGTAGGTTTTCATTTAAATGAGTTCACTAAAGAAGATGTATTTAATTATTATGGATAATTTTTTTTTAATGTGACTAATAAGAAAAATGAAGGAGCTAGCACTAGTGTTGATACTGCGTTATAGGATCTGGAACCGTAATAATCAGAGAATACAAGAGGTTATTTTATGACTAGTGAAGATGACCAGATTTTCTTTCTCTCAAGAGATGCCAGAGAGTGTGTTCTTCATGCAGGGAGAAGCTTCAACTCTGCTTTACAATAAGACCGTAATAGGACAAGACTACTGCATGCTATAGTATACATCTGGAAGTTAGAAGAGAGGAGGACCAGGACCACAAAAGAAAAAGATTGTCTGCTTAATACTGAGATTTGGAATGAGGGAGAATCTGGAGTTGGACTTTGGGTCAAATGAGCTCAATACAAGAACTACCAAGATCAATAACAAGAAGTCCATATGAAAAGGCAAGGCACAAAGAGAAAAGACTTCTGATCCAAACAGAAGGGACTAAAAGAAGCACAAGACAAAAACCTAGTTCTGAGAGGAAAACATTGGTCTGAAGTGCTCTTTTCAGTGTCTTGAGTGAACTGACATTTTTCTTTGCCATACTTATAGAAGTTGAGGAAACTACACTTGAAATACACTGACTCAAAGTTCTTGGCTAGAAATAGCTATTTTCCTTCCAATTCAACAAAAAGAGACTGAAAACTGAAAACAAAAGGACAAAAATGAGCATATGACCTATCAGAGAAAGGTGTTCCTTTGTTTAAGTTCTTATACAAGCAGATGTCTGCTTTCACCAGAGAACCGAATCTATCAGCCAAATAAGACAACTGGAAGCCTGGTGCAGGCATGATTTGATTTTGACTTCACAGCTTAGAGCCTGGTTGTCTTCGGGAGCTACTATTGGATGAGCTTACTTGCCTGCCTTACAGAAATCATTGATTTTCATCTCAACTAAGTTACTAGAAACAGTAATACAGGTATCATATGGTAATAGAGAACAAAAATATAGCAAATAAATCTAGTATCTAGTGTATATTAAGGTGTAGCAGCTTAGGACTATTTCTATACAATTATTTGCAGGCAGATGTGAATGTATTTTAGCTGTACTCCAAGCCAACTGTTTTCAAACCAACTCCAACACCAAAGTTATATTGCAGCAGTTATGTCACATGCTATTCAAAGTGATAAGTCCAGTTCAGATTTCTAAAAGTACCATTTGGCTAATGAACAATGTACTGTGGATCAGCTTGTGCAACTTTGAAGAAAAAAGACCTCAGTCTCTTTTAGAACTGTTCATTAGTAAAAGACAATTAAACAAGGGTATTCTGACTGTGAGATTAACTTTGATTGTCTCCTCAAATAATTCATATTTTGTTTAAATAACCAATTTTTCTCTTCAGTGTTCACCTCTTCTAACTCTGTTTTAAGATCATGAGTATCTCTGACTCTTCTGTTTTGTCACAATTCCTGCTCTCTCTTCTGCTTCCACTCTTGTTCCTCTTCTGTTCTGTTGCCTCTGGGCTTAGCAGTTCCTTCCCTCAGTTTAGAACACAACCTCTAGCTCAGATTGCTTTCACTGAATACACAAGATGAACATCTATCAGTACAGCACCAAGTGGAAGAAATTTGGAGGAATCTATGTATCTGTGGAAGTCTTTTTGCATCTGGTACAAAAACATGCAGAATACATCTCATCAACATTTTGTGAACTTATATTTAATTATATACAGTTAAAGAAAATTTTATGTATTTATATATATTGAAATATTGATAGCTTTTTAGGGTTTTTCTATGTGACAATAGATACTCTCAGTATTTTTGTTGGGCTACCTTCCACTAATAGACATTTCAGGTGTATCAAATTCTATCCAAATGGGGTGCTTTTTAAGAATTACAACAGTAATACCAACATGAAAAGAATTCTCTGCTTCATTAAGGTTTTATTTGAGCACAGTAATTTCAATTTGACTGTTTAAACATGTCTACAACATTCTAAAATGCTATTTCTTCCTGTTGTTATTGTTTAAAAGCATGGTTTTAGTTACACAGTGTCAAGAGAAAAGATGATTCTTTGTCCTCACTGGAGAAAAGTTACCACTTTAATACTCGATTTATTTATGAAAGATTCATATAATTTTATAGCCTGATAGTTCACAGAAAGTTTTCTTTTTAAAAAGTTCAGCTCAATGTTCATTTTAATTTAGCTGTTCTACAGTGTAGTGTATCTTACTAGAATGTTTACAGTTGGTGCACAGATAAATCATAAACAGGAATACTAATTCTTTGATAGTTATTCATGAGTTCCATAACAGCCACAATGCAGGCAGTGATGCACGCACTTCAAGGATTGTGCTGATGCTGACGTTATAAAACAGAACAAAGTTTAAATGGTCTGTAAATGTCAGCAGAATCTTGATAGTAAATTATGACCTTGCTATTGACTCCTGAGTACCTTTAGTTACATTTTATGCATTTCACCCAATGAAAGCAAAATGCTCTTCAGATGGCATAAACAAAAGAGTAGCACAACTGACCAAATTCATGAACCAGAAGAGAACATCAGATAGCTATCAGGAGTTCTGTGAGGTTGTTTGCAGAAGTTGAAGTTATCTTTGGGAAAACAATATTACCCAGTGAGTATTGTTGCAAGAAATACTAGCATTTGTATTCTAAAAATAATTAATTTGTGCGTGTGTGTGTGTGTTGGAGTCCAATATACGCAACTCTGAGATTCAGCACATTAAACTATCTCTATTGTTAAGCATAAAATTGAAATTCTTGGCTTGATTGCAATTTATATATTGAAACTTTGTAGCTCTGAGGGGATACATTAATGTCCACTGCAATGTCTGTCAGTGACACATTCCATGAATGAGGTTCCAAGGCAAACCGAATTCAATAATACAGAGCTGATTACAGATAACAGAATCACAAGTTTGAGCCTGACATATAAGTGACCTTGTAATCCTCTCCTTAGAATTCTTGCCTGCATTCTTCCCTCCTGCCACTCTCCTTTATTGTGTTTTAAAATTAGGTTAGAAGGACTCTGGGGCAGAGACCACGCTGTCTCTTACATTCCAAGGAAGAACTTATTTTTTGCTGCACTGAAAATGTATTTGTTGTGCAGACAATTTTTTGAATTCCTATTTTGAAATGTTAAAATTTCATATCATCCTTTCCTAATCCTAAATGGGATCCAAGGAAGTTATATATTGCTCATTTCATTTCATAGCAACTAAAATACATTCCACTGGCTTTTTTTTCTCAGCATTACCCAAAAATGCTTGCCTTAGCTTTTTCTTTCATACCATTTTACTTTCTGTTCTAAATGTGGGTGTAGTTTCAGCAATATTAGTATTTTCTTTTGGTGTGCCTAACCAGTCCCAAAATTCATTTAGTCCTTCTTACAAAAAAAACACTGTTGTACAACTGAGCCCAGTAAGGCAATGCTGGATTGCATCAGGTTTAGGATAAACACTTTCATATGCTGCTACTCTTTTTTTGGGAACATATTCCTCTCAAAAAAGTTAGTCTTTTGGGAGAAGAGTACAGCTACAAAGTAAAGGAAAGCTGTTTGAAAGTGGAACCAGTGAAGTCTGTATGCAGCCAGGATAGGATTGAAGCTTTGAAATTCCTATTAGAAGCTTTAAAGCTTTGTGAGTTTCTCCTTGGCAAATGTCGATACCCTAGAACAGGAGTTCTTCCATTTTAAAAATAGAACAATAAGCCACCTTTATTGTCCTTATCAGAAATAGCTACTGTCTTTTGCTGCTAAAAATGGCTTCTGATGAGTACACAGTGCTGTACTGCAGATACATTGAGTGATATTTTAGAGACCATAAGAATTCTGTACATTAGAAATAAGTAACTCCTTCTAATATCAGGGAAATCCAAGTGATGCCTAAATTTCTTATGTATACTGCATCAGAAGCCAGCTAGGAAAAAATAATAAATCAGTATTGATTGAAGCACTCAGGAAGGTCAGCAAACCAAAGTGTTGAGAATTTGACAAATGTGATCAATAAAAGAGACAGATCCCATTCGACCATGCAAAACAACCACAGTCCTTGAAATATTCTCTGACACTTTATCAGATTTTTAAAAAATGTCTTAACAAAAATGTTTTTCAAACACTGATTAGCTGCTGGCTTTCATCACCAATATCCAGTATAGTGATGCTGACCTACTTTGACTACAGAAACCTGGCCTGCTAATGAAGCAAAGTGGAAGCAGAAAACTAGGCAATTCTTCTCAAGGGGTCTTCTGTACTCACTGTTCAGGCATCATGTAGGTGAGACAAAGTAATATGTCATCTGAGTGGGAAGATAAGATGTTAGTCAGAGTCTTCTGCTCACGCTTAGGAAACCTTGTGCATCAGACATGCTACTGTTTATATCCAACTGCACTGTTCAGTCCACTCATGGTAGATCAGAGATCTCTCAAGAAGGGAGCCTACAGCCTATGTCTACTTCCTCACTACATCTACATCTTTTTGCAGTTCCTGGTTCAATGCTGTGTTCATCTTCCAAACCATGAAAAGCCATTATCCTTTATGTATTTAAGTACCTGCTGAAGACTCACTTTTATTGAGCTGTTTATCAGGGATTGATCACTATAAATATAAATATAAAAATTCACAAGCATTATGCCATATAGATATATTTCTCAAAATATTTTTGTATGGTTTTTATGCTCCTACATCAGAGGTAACACTTGTTTAAGTTCTACTAGTAGCACCAGATAAATATCTACTGGGACTGTAAACCACTGTTGTTCAAACAAACACAAGAAAATGTGAATTGATGGTGTTAGTGAACTCTGGTATTAAATAGCCCAGGAGCACAAGCAGGTTAGCACAGACCATCCCCTCTAGCTGCATCTGTCTCCAGGATTCTGCATATAAATACTCAGACAACTGCACTTGGGCTTTCACACTGATTTGCAGGGGAACGCTTAGGGACAAGTAATACGTCTGAGCTCAAGATGCTGCATAGACAGTTTGCTGTAAGAGAAAACAATTATCTTTTGCTTTATCTCCAATGAAGGGGAAAGACATAAAATATTCATAGTATAATTTAGGTTGAAAGGGATCTCTGGAGGTCATCTAGTCCAATCTCATGCTGAAAACAGGTCTAATCAGATCAGGTTGTTCAGGGCCATGGCCGGTCAAGTCTTGAACACCTCTAAGGACCACACTCCACAGTGACTACGGGCAACTAGTTCCAGTCTTGGACGAACATGCTGATATTTTTTTCCCCTATATGCAGTATAAGTTTCACATATTCCGGTTGTATTCAAACCAGACTGAATAATTTCTTGTGTGGACCATTGTATTAATTTTTTCCCCCAATTTAGGTACTTTTATACCAGATTTTATAGTAACTTCTGTAAAAAGACAAGAGTTTTCATGTGACCCAGAGATTTATAGCCTTTGAATATAAACCAAAGTTTACATCAAAACTTTTAATCTAAATCTTTAAATCAAAGCTTTTATCCCTTAAATAGATCTTGCATATGCTTGGATTCAGTCTGTGTTTTATCAAGCATGAATTTTCTGATTGAAGATTTCCAAATGAAATAGAAAAACAACTCCCAGCAAGTGGAACTTGGTTGTTAAAGTAACCCAGAGTGCATTTTGTACTGATATTTCTACCTTAAAACAGAAGAAAAATTTTATCTGCCCTGGCTCCCTCAGTGCATGTTCTGTTAGGCAGTTTAATGGCTCTGGTGCTGACAAGTCAATCAAAGAAAAATCCTTTTTTTTTTTTTTAAATAAAAAACACCATTATTTTATTTTGTTTATGTTCAGTGATGAAATAGAAAGGAATTGCAAAATCTATATGCTCTTGGGAAGCAAAAGGACTCTTGTTAAGAGGTAATATCTTTGGAATAGTGTACTGAATATTAGTGAGTCTGGGCTATGCTGAAACATTTCACCACAATAGTCAGAAAGAAGATTAAACCTCCTGTATGCTATACAGTTGACTAGTGGCAAGTCCTCTGGCAGGGAAGATGCATGTGTAGGAGAAAGTATGAGTCTTTTTTCAGTCACAGCAGATGAGAGCAGTGAAGTGATTCTGTGAGACGTGAACCAGTGGACGGAAAGACTGAAATGGTAAAATATTCTTGCTTGTCATCAAGGGCAAGAGAATTAATTTTTTTTTGTTCTTTTAATCACTGCATCAAGTTTAACAACCCCTAATGCATAGCTATATGTAGTAGCTGCCACAATAAAGAGGAACCTGATTGTCTGCCTTCTGGCATAAGGATCCAGAGTGTGTTGTTCTGTAATTCCCAAGATGTCAGCACCACAGTGAATTTTTGTTATGCAGCAGGATTCAAATACCACTTCACTGACCTTTTTTCCCATTCTACCAATCAGAATGGAAAGAGTAAAAAGTAGTAGTTACAAGACCTGAATGATGTTTTGGTACTATGCTTATGTTCTTAGCTGCAAGCCATTACTGGAAACTACTTTGTCCAATATAGAATCATCTTGATATCCATGGTTATCTACTCTGCAACACCAAAGCTAAGGGAACAAGATATTTTTGGACTGCAAACTCCTCAGCCTACAAAGTGAACCCCTGTGCAGTGAATTTAAACTTGCTGACAATAGCTTATTTAGGTTCAGTTCTTGAGGCTTAAAACCAACTCATCGATCATGTTTCCCCTGAATTTGCAAGGCAGAAATTGAAAAACCGTTAACCTTCCCTTCCCTTCCCTTCCCTTCCCTTCCCTTCCCTTCC
>VZRE01012345.1:0-66946 GCA_013396775.1 Cephalopterus ornatus | reverse complement strand
TTCTTCAGTCAAATTAATAGGATATTTTTTTTTAGTCATCAAAGGCCCCTTTTTCTTGAATTTGTTTATATATTCGCTTACATAAAAATGATAATTTCAGCTTTCTTTGCAAGTTATTATAAAATCTCCTTCTTTGTCATCAACTCTGTAAAAGTATAGAGTACTCTGCCAGTGTGCCTTTAGATAAAATCCTATATTGTAAGGAAAGCTTCAGTTTAAATCGATGGTGGTGGCTACAAATATAATATCCTAGCCAACTTTTAGCAAAAAGTCTTCATTCCACTCTTATTCTCAGCAGTAGTTCTGGCATTCATGGCCTACTTAACATCTGATGCCAATTCCATTAAAAAGGAATTCAACTGCAATGTAAAAAAATTGGTTTCAGTCTTTAGTGCCTCGAATTTTTGGTCAAATGTGACTACTATTTCTCATGCATGTAATCAATTTTCAGATAAAATATTTGGATCTGAAAAATTGTCTCAAGCTCTCAAAAGGGGTGGTGTGAAGGCAACAGGGAGTTTTAGGATGTTTCTGTTCCCGCTGAGCTCCCTTTTCTACCCACAGGCTGAGTATGGAAATTCTCCTTTTGAGGCATAACAGAATATTTTGTTAGGCCACAATAGAAAAGCTCGCAAGTCTCAGTTTTTATTGCATGCGAGACAAGTGATACTCTTATTGTAGGCACCTCCAGACATGGTATTTGATGTTCTTGAAAATAATTTTCTTCTCTTTTCAGACTGCACAGATTCTTTTTTAAGAGAAAATCTACACAGGTGAGCAGATAAAATATGGAGCACAGCCCAAAAGCCAAAAAAGTATGAAGAAATTTCAAGTCTTAGAGATATACAGTGGGAACTGGAGTAAGAAGGATATTAAAAATGCCAAGGTAAAAATAAGAACAGACAAGCTATACCAGAATAAGATTATGAGAATCAAAGGGCAAACATGAGTCTCGAATAGAAAGATGAACAGATGAATAGATTAAAATATTTGGTTGCCTGTTATGACAGCGAAATTATTTCACAAGGACTAGATAACACAGAAAAAGGTTGTAGGATGACTAGAAGGGAACATGTTCCCACAATCCAAGGGATGATGTTTATGATGTACGCTTGGAATTTAGATGTTGATCTTCAAAATACCTTCTGTGATTTTAGAAGGAATCTGATCCTGAGGCCTGTAACAGTTCTCCAGCTGATGTCCACTAAACAAAAATCAAGACAGAATCTGTACACCATTCATATCCAGCACAGAGAAGATAGAAGATGATGATTCCACTAAATTCCATTTCAGAACTTCTGTTTTGCCTGTGGTTACTTTTATATTAATGTATGTTTCTGAGACTAAATATCCATTAAGTGGAAATGAAATATTCTCTTAGATATTGTATAAATTTTTTTTGCCAAAAAGCGAAGATAGGATGTGGAATTCTTTTTATTTTCAGAATAACAACTTATTCTGAACAAACTGTTTTAAAGAGTCATGTTCTCTCTTGAATATGTGCTTGCTAGTTAAACACCCTAGAAAAAAAACTCCTGACCATGGTCCCCTCCCCTCCCTTTCTCTCCCCTTCCCTCCCTCTCCTTTTTTTCATAAGAAATCAGCCAACTTCCTGGAATAGAGATTGAAGTGATACATTTTTTAATTTTGTATGTTAGTGTCCTGATCATGGTACACTAACGTTTGAATAAAAAAACAAAGCAAAAGCAAAAAACCTTTCTCTTTAGTATATTATGCACTTATGCAAGCCACATAGATACTGCGGTTGCAACCCATGTTTCAAAATCCTACTTTTGGCGTTGACTCTATTACACATTAAAACTTTCTTCTAAGAACTGGGCAATCTGCTTTAGTGAACAGCGGTCCTTCTGTCCTGCTATAATTTCTTCAAAACCAGGACCGTACTGTTTACGGTTCGGAAGTAATTATTGAACTACCAGGTTGTCTGGACTCCTCTGTGCGGGGGAGCAGAATAAGAATTTCAGTTGAGCAAACAAAAATTGAAAGAAATCAAGGTGGCTGCTAATAGTGCAGCTTTGAGGCAACTGTTGCTATACACTCTGCTGTCCTACTTCTTGAGGCTAATGAGACTTCTTAGTTTTCTTAATCTGTCTGAGATTACAGCTTCCTGCAACTGTCTCTCGCTCTATTCTTTCTTGTATAGTAGAACAATCAGAATAAAATGAAAGATTAGAAACTCCCACCTTATGGCAAATGGTACAGCTGCTGAAGTTATGAAAATGCCTGATTAGAACTTTTCACTTAATACATAAAATTGTGCTTTTTGCCTCCTTGTTTGATAAAAATCAAGAAAATTATTGAGAATACCATAGCTTAATGACAGCTGTACTTTGTGCACTTCTTGGTCACAATACTTGATTCCAAATTTTGTAAGAAGCAAGTGAACATAGAAATCTAAAATTCTATGGAAAACTGGGAGGAACTAAACATCTTCTTGGGCACTTCTGAAGAATTTGCTCCACCCTACAAACAATTCTAACCTGATGTATATGTAAATGTATTGGATAACATACCAGGTTGGTTTGTTCAGTTCTTATTCCTTACCCTCCTCTTCTGCATGAAAGTTGTTCCCCTACAGAGTGCCAGATGAATATCTTAATGTGTTCTGAAAAATCCTGGTGGGAGTCCCCATTTGGCATATGGTGTTTGACAAAGTCACTTTCTGGCATTTTTCCATCTGAATTTAGGAAAATTAGATCAGCTGTGTGGCACAGATCTCGGCACCATAGACCCCTAAGCAATACTAGAACAAGCAGTGCTATTTGGTATTTTCTTGATGTTTAATGTTGCATGGGGAAAAAAAAATCCACCTTTAATATTTGGTACATTTTTAAATACAAATGTCTTAAAAAGGGGCATAGTTAATCTGAAGCTTTCTGCTGAGTCTTCAAATTATGTTAAAGGCAATTTAGATGGTGTGTTCAAAGAAGCAAATATAGATGAACAGTTAGGACCTACCTGCAATACTTAAAAGTCTGGCTGCAAAATAAGATTATCACAGTTCTCAAGTGCTCTTTTGTGTTTATAATCAGTCATTTTTCTGGAGAGAATAAAGCAGAAACAAACTTCCGATTTTACCCTCAGAAATTGTCTAATTTTCTATAATTAATCAATAGGGCAAAATGTTTATCAAGTCTGCTGCTAATTCAAGTGAGATTTTTTACTTTCATCTAAGCATTGATATATTTTACACAGAGACCATCTTGGCTCACAATAGCCCCCCATTTTTCTTTCAAAAATATTTCTTTCATTATGCAGTGTATTTTCTACTTTCATTTGAATCATAGTCTAATTTAGAAATTTCATGCTTCATACAAAAATGACTAGTACATTTTTTTTCTTTACAGGATTTGATCAGAATCATTCTTATACAAAACAGAACCTCCTGCATTTGCAAATACCTCTAAATGCTGAAAAATTGATTGTTAACAATTATTTAAAAATGAGCAAAAATCTTTAATGCAAAGTTGATTATTTCTTTAACACAGTTTTGGCCCTGAAACAATATAACAGACAAACAAAATGCATTTATTTGTTTGTAAGAGTTGACTAGATTTGTTTCTGGACATTCTAGTAGAAATGCAAACTAGATTTATATGTAGAGAAGCAATTATTTGTGTTTGCACAAATAAGTTATGTAGTACAGTATTTCAAACTGGAAAACTTAAGAAATTGTTTCTAAAGTCTTTAGCACATTTCATTTTCACTTTTATAATCATTAGTGTGGCACATAGTTTATTACTTTTGGCTGATGAAATATTATTTGGAATGGGGTGTAAAATATGGAAAGAATACAAATCATGAAAGTATGGAAATGGGTAAATTGATAATCATTTAAGATGAGAAAGAATATACATATAAATTTCATAAGTCTGAAATCTACTTTTTAAAAATGGGAACTTTATGGGAATGAGGCTATTAAATGTAAAATTAATGAAAAACCTGGAAAATGCAAAGAATTTAAGTGGGCTATTATGGATCACCTTGATTCTGACTTTCATATGTTTTACACTCAGGGGAGATGCCCTGTCATATTTTGTGGTGACATTTACTTGATTTTTGAAGCAGCTATCATGCTTTTGCTTTACATATTCTATATTAGCAAGTTTCTATGATGCACCTTTAATGGCTTACCTCACCATTTTGACCTTTTTGGCATTTTAGATAATGAAGTTATCTTTAATATGTTTTTGGCTTTTCAAATCCTGCTGTAGAAAATCTTTCTTGTTCGTAAATATAATGGATCTTTTAACTCTTTTTAATAAATGATCTATCATGGTAGGGTATCTGATAACATGCAATTTGAATCCATAATTTTTTTAGGTGCGATTTTCAGGATTGTTTGGAGACTTATCCTGAAAAAAAATAAAGAAAAAGAAAAGTCAAACTTTTCTACAACCATGTGATTAAGTTAATCTTATTCACTGTGATAAGTTAAAGTATCAATTCCTAACTGAAGCTGGAATTAATGTTGAGAAAAATATAAGAAATTTAAAGCCATTTACTTCTAACTTGGATGTGTGAAAGATGATAAAACTGCATTCAGGTTAACTCTTCAAATTTGTATGAAGAAATATACCTGCTAATGAGATCAACATGAACAAAAGGTATTTGTAGCTGGGAATGCTAATTTTACAGTAAGAGTTCAAAGTGGGCTAGGAAACAGGCATTGTGCGCAAAGACTCATTAAATTAAGTTTGTTAGTTATTTATACATCACCATGACATTTAGGGAACAGAACAGAATACACTGGAATAGAACAGGACAGGAGACAAAGTAATAAATGGTATTCAAAGGGGACAATTTAGAGCTGCCACAGTGAAAGCCAATTAAGAACCACAGGTGAAAGGACCTGGGATAACAAACAACAGGAACTTTTGAAGGCCCTCAGTCATCCATCACTGCAAATGTCTCTGTATAAGATCTAACAAATTGAAAATTATGGATGAGACAGACACAGTAATAGATAATTGAATTTTGACCCTCTATAATTCTTTCTATCAAAAGAATCAAAAGGGGGGGGGAGGGGACAATCAAAAAAGCAAACTAACAAGACCAACAGCCCAAGCCACAGTCTATTTACTTTATTGCAAAAGAGAAAAAGAACTCTTTGCTATATTAAAAGTGCTATCTGTCAACACTTGCAAGACAATGACTGTAACTGTGAATCTCCCTGTAATACTCTTCCTGACAGCAATCTTTAACAGAAAGTTCAAATAAAAGTGGAAATAAATTATTAAGTAGGTAGTCTGCTGGAGCTAGAACTTAGGATACTTAGAATTTTTTTTCTTACACCCGTTTCATCTTAAGTGTGAAGTATTTTGAACAGGATAATTTTTCTTTCCCATTTCTCTACAGTCTCTAATGTGGCAGGAACCTTGTCTGTGATTCTTATTGTGATAGTTATGAATCAGTAGCAATAATCTTGACTAGTATCTGCCTTGCTTAGGATTAGGTATGGTGTAAATGGCATTTCCATGGTCTGTTTTCAGAATGTGATAATCATTTTTTCATTCTGCTCCTTCTAATCTACTTGCACTTCCCTTTTTATTTAGGCTGTTTTTTCATAATTCCTAATTTCCAGAATAGTGACAACAAAAGGAGTGAAAAAAACCTGACATGCTGGAGTCTGTTTTAAAGGCATGGAGCAAAATATCTTTTGAAAGTCTTTACAAGTCATGCTTACAATGCAAATAATGAGTAAGAAATGTGTAATAAGAAATGTCTGATTACCACAAATCAGAACCAGATATACAGCTGGTGAATGAAAGACAGCATATCTTAATAGCATTAATGTGCTTTGTACAGTCTCAAGTTAGATGGAGCAAAATAAAAGTTATTTTACATTTAAATGTTCTTCAATTGAGGGAACTAGTGCTTAGTGAAGGTTCATGGTTCTCTGAATTTTCAGATGGTGGGCTGTCTCCACTTTTTTAATTTCATATGTTTTGTTTTGTGGGACTTTTTTTCAATAGGAGAAAGAATATTATGAAGTAAAGCATAGGCAGTGTGAAGTGATGACACAAAAGCCTCCTTCTTTGTGTCTTACTCAGTCACATAAAAAGAGCAAACTCAGCAAACTAGAATAATCATCTCTTAGAATCTCTAATAATTAAACCAATGTAATTACTGTTTAAGAGCTGATTGTGGCAATTGCATATCATTTCCATTGCAGATCATCTCATCAACCATAAACTCTAATATGGAGGTAAGTGCAGAAGAAACTCATTTAGAGTAGGTACTTGCTCTGTATGTTCTATGAGCACAATCAATTTCCAGTGTCCTCAGGTCCTACAGATAACATCTGTAATTGCAATTCAGTTGATAATTCATTAATAAAACTATTCTTAATGAGAATTCATGGATTCCTACCAGTCCTTTTATTAATTTGAAATCTAGACTCCATTTGATCCACCTTATCTGATCTTGAGATATACCAAGATGTCCCCAATTTTCATTTCCCGGTTAGTAAGTTTCTGCATAACTTCACTTTAAAAAGTAATCCCCTGCAACAGACACACATCAAAACATAGCAGACATTTTTGGTTTAGGGTAGATGCATTTCTTTCTCTGTGTATCCTGTCCAGATAAACCATGAAGTTACATTGGTATTGGTGTGCATCTATCTATATGATTAACGTTTCCATAAGAAATGGCATTAGTAGGGGGTCACAGTGGGGTAATCCATTATAATACATGATAATTCATTCAGTGAATCATAGAATTGTATAATACACTGTACAGGAATACACTACTTTTTATGGATTGTACAGACAGGATCTTGTTTTAATCAGTCGAAAGACCATTCTGGGTAATTTATTTCTCAAGTGGATATTAATAAAAAAAATAAAAATTATGCTCATCCAAAAAGAAAATTAATATTTTTCATTAATCAGAAGAAATCAGTGTGATTTTTTGTACTGTAAAAACAGAGTTAACATCTGGTAATTTTGAAAGAGGATCAGGAAGAGGATGATGGAAAGAGTTGCCATCTTAGTCCTTTCTTGGCTTTCATAAATGATGTCTCTAACTAAAGTTAAGTCTGAGCCCCCACATTTTTATTCATTCCTTTTTAAAGTCCAAAAGAATAAGATTAAATGCTTAAAGTTTTACCTTCTAAAATTAATTGCTAAAAAATAATCTCTTATGAGTCTCCCTAATGCCCACTGTTCCCCCAGACTGTTTAGTTATTTGTGAAGGCCCATAAATGCTGTTCAGAAGCTTTACATGTCCATGCATGATCAGATTGCAGAAACAGGACCAGACTGCAGACCTTGTCAGATAAGTCAAAGGAAACTTCAGAGATAGAAAGTCTTTTGTTACAATTCTCACTTCTTTGCTGAAGAGGAAGCAGTGTTTAGTAAACATCTTTTTTTCTGGGTTAGATGGCAGTGTATAATATTTCCTTCACCATCTCTAATTAGCTGAAGGTGTAATAACTTTTCTCTCAAGTTAAACACCTTTTCGAACTACATGAATACTTCAGCTCTGTACCATATTTTTAAAAATATTGAGAAGTTTTCCACGCCACTGATATAAATAACCAACAACATTTCTAATGGTGAGAATTATAGAAGAAAATAATAATTTATACTGGTATTTTAAGAGTCTAAACAGAATGAAACCGGGCAATTGTATATCTTTAAATCTGATTTTAGAGACCATGAAAGGACTCAATTTTACCATTTAGTTAGCAAGTAATTGTGGGCAGCAGTAACAATAACTGATGTCTTTCCAGAGTGTTGTGATGGATAATTATTGCTACCAAATTATTCTAAGTGAAAAAAAGCTTCTTAGGACTGCTTCCCACCATCTCAACACAAGATTCTCATAATGTGAATTGTGGTGGGAAGCACCGTGTTTGACAGTGGATTTTCATGTATCTGAAGATTATAATTTTGGGAGATAAAGCTTGATAAACTGTAAAAGGATGTAAGAGAACAATTTTTAACATATAAGTTCAAATAAAGAATATATTTAAGATACTACAATTTGCATTTTCTCAGAATTTTCTACTTGCTACCGACTAACTTCATTCTGTATTCATTCTTAAGGTCCTTTTCCTCACATTTTATGAAAACTGAAAACTGGAGCCATTCCGGGTTCCACTCTCATCATTTTCAAGGCAAACTGGCCAAGATCCCATCAGTCATCCCACAGCCTAACACGGCAACTGGGCCATGCAGACGCTAGGCAGCAGATATCTACCCAGTTTCTGCCTTGGTTTCCTCAGAAATTCTTGCTGCTGGAAACTTTGCTTCCACTGAAACAATTCTGCCTGATGAGCATTTTTTTTATTGAAAGTATTTGATTGCTGGAGTAGTTAGTGCCTAAAACAGCTTCACATTGTGACTTCCTCTCCCCAAAAGTCGTATCTGCCAAAGTGTGGCTGTGCAAAAAAGCAGGGAAATTCCTTTCAATCTTTCTCTGTAACTGATACACTGTTAATTCGAGAAGTCTTAGTACAACTTTTTAATTTCAATTTTTCAAACTATACTTCTCCTGAACTTCCTAGAGATGATACATACCAGTGTGCGTGTGGGGGGAACCTTTTTGGTGAAAAACCAGCTTCTGTAGGGGAATATGAATGAAAATTTAACAGGATGTTAATGTCTTGACTCCTACAAACTAGTATCCCTGGGATAAACCCCAGACTAACCACAATTCAGGAGTGAAAACAAAGTGGCAAGCCAGGGGAAAGCTGGACTTGACAAGCTCCATTATCTGCTGTTTTTTCAGTGCCTGCAGCTGAAGAATGAATTCAGGAAAGGCTAAAGTATACTGAATGGACTATATGTTATTTCATAGTCACAGTGGAATATCCAGGATTTGAAAAATCTGTTGAATTTAAGTTATTAAAAAAAAAATCCCAAAGGCAGGTATCTGATGCAAGGAGCTTCTTTAAGAACATCAGTGTGTTCCAAGACTACCCAATCTTCTGATTTACCACTTCTTCTATACCCACCAATATCTAAAACACTGCTTTGTTTTTTCTTTACCTTTCTTTATTTCACTTTAAATACATTTCTTTGTCATCTACTAAGTACAAATATTGTTTCAAATTATTATTACTTGCCCTTGGATTTTAATCACTTGACAAAGCTATTGGAGCTTAATTTTCTTCTGTCAAGACAATTTACACTGCTGTGTGCTGGATGAAAATATAATGAAAAAATCTGTATCTTTCATATTTTATACTATGAAAACTGGGGGAAGCTCTCACTTATTTTCAATATTTAAAATAAAACAAATTTATGGAGCTTTTTTCTGATTAAAATAATAGAACCATGTACAACTCAAGTTGTTGATGAGTAAGATAAATTGTCAACACGATAGAAATCTCTTCATTTTGCTGACCATATTAGTGGAATTGTTCCCTTGATTGTTTTTCCATGCAAAACAAGAATGTTTATTACATATCTATTATGAAGAGAAAATTTCTCCAACAAAACTTTCTTCTGTTTCACTTGTTTTGCTGTGTTTGTGACAGACAAACATAATTTGCTTTCTATCTTGTTTGCCAAATGTGACAGGCTTTTAGAAAAACTCATACCAAGCAAAGGGCTGGATTCAAGCTTTCCCAAGTTTGAGCATGGTAATTTCAAAGAGGAGTGGAAACAATATTTTGATCAACTTACAGCAGCATGAATCAGTTTTTGATGCCCAGATTGCTGCAGGCTGAAAAGTGCAGAACCTGAGTAGGCTCCTCGAAATCATCCCAGTTGCAAAAGTTGAACTGATCATCATCTTCTTTTCACTACTACAGTTGTCGTTCCTCAGGGAANAAAAAACAAAAAAAAAAAAAAAAAAAAAAAAAGGGAACAAGAGCTGAAACCATCTCACTGACTGTAATTTTGTTTGGATGATTGGATCAGACGATGCCATCATGATAGATATGACCTCAAACTGGCTATTAGCAGGGATTGTGAAGAAAAAGCAATATGAATGGCCCATCTAAAAGTTAAGAAGGGTCATAGGATCATAGAATGGCCTGGGTTGGAAGGGACCTTAAAGATCATCTAGGTCCAACCCCCACCCCCCCACACCCCGCTGCCATAGGCAGGGACAGCTTCCACTCAGCCAGGTTGTTCAGAGCCCCACGCAGCTTGGCCTTGGACACTTCTAGGGATGGGGCATCCGCAGCTTCTCTGGGCAACTTGTTCCAGTGCCTCAACACTCTCAAAGCAAAGAATTTCTTCCTAACATCTAATCTTAGCCTGCCCTCTTTCAGTGTAAAACCATTGCCCCTTGTCCTGTCACTATATGGTCTTGTAAATACTCTAATTCCATCTTTCTTGTAGGCTCTCTTCACGTACGGAAAATATAGAATGGGAAGGGTGCAACTCAGTTGCTGAAACATAATTTTAGATACCAATTTAGATTCTGTCTGTCTTCAGGTGCTAGCTGGAAAGAGTATGAGCCTCTCAAAAGTACAATAAATTCCTGTGGTTAAGAAGAAAGCAAGAAAGTATGAGAAAAACATGACACAGTATGGTAGGAACTGATGACAGATTTGAAGCATGATATTTGCATTGGTTATCTCAATGGATGTATATTGATCACACAGGTTTTCGTTGGGCAGTGGCATGTAATGCTCAATTGGATAGGAGATAAAAAAAAGCATGTGCTTTTGGAATAAATGAAGCAAAAATTTATGCATGATAGATATACAGTCGTAGGATCCTGGGGAGAGATTTGAGAAAAGGAATAGTATTGTATCAAGGTATTGTGTGATGGGGCAGTAATGAGGTGACATTCATGGTGTTCACGTTGTGTGGTTTTTGGAAGGAAAATAGAAAGCTCCAAGTTCATGGCCTGACATTCCATATGAGATGTCAGGCAGTAAGACAGAAAGAGACAGAGCTGAAGGAAAGAGAAAGAAGGAGATTCACAGAATCATCAGAGTGACTTTACCATAAAGATGATGGCTTATAGCTGAGGTTATCAAAGGTAACCTAGAAAGGAGTCTTACAAAAGATCTATAGATGCGCTGTAAAAAGGATGGGGATCAGCTGGAGGAGAAGCTGATGGATCTTTCAGAACTATAGGGCAGACAGGATAAAATGGAATTACGGAAGACAAAGGAAGACAAGATTAAAGAAAACACTTGGTTGAAAACCAGAACCAGACAGGTCAAGAAAATCGGGGACAGTGTGTTGGTTCTAACTTTTGATTGAAATGAGCTTATCAATAAAAGTATTTTGCAAAGAGTGCAAAGGAAAGAATGTAAATTGAACATGGAAAGCAAACTTCACTTTTAGACATGTGTAAATATTCAATTATCTAAATCTAAGCTAACTTTTTTGAGAATTATCTTTGAATCAGTTAACAGGAAGAGCCAGCTGCAGAAATCAGTTTGATTTCATTATCTTATACAAGGGTTAAGATTCAATACCCATTAATCAAATAGATGACCAGCTAAGGCTTAAATAATAGTCAGCTATGTCTCTGATATGTAATATCCAAAAAAAATTGAAGGTGGTCCAGGCAAGTGAGAATAATTTATTTCTTGTGTTTTCACAAAAAAAAATTCCCAAACACACATGGTGCAGAAGTTGGAGTCACAAAGAGAATGAGTTGTCTTTAGAAAGTACATTCTGTAAAAGAATTGGTTTCTTTTAGAGTAAGATTTTTCTGGACCCGGAGGGCAACTTTACACCCGATATGTGCTACCGTGACACTGAATAACAGCTGAGAGTCTCACTTAGAAAAACAATTCCTATCTGGTGACACTCAGCTTCTTACAGAAGGCTGAATAAAATTGTGGCAGTGTTTATACTCTCAGTGAAACAGAAACACATCATGTCAATCTTGCAATATTTTTCCACATAACTGCAAGTTTAGTCTGGTATGAATATTCTAGATGGAAAAGTTTCATCTGACACTAGATGAGTACTAAAAAAAGACTCAAAGTGTGTTCAACATAAGCTTCTCTTTTTTGTTTGGTTGGTTGTTGTTTTAACAGCAGATAGCAGTCATAAAAACTTTGCAGATTATCCAGGGTTATTATCCTCTTAAAATACTTATTACCAATTTAATATCTGATAGACATCGCAAATAGTGCTGTTTCAAATAACTGACATTGTGAATATAAAAGAAGCTCTTCCACAAATCATACAGAAATGCATTCTTTTTTTCCAGCACCTTTTGCATGCTTTGATTTGTCTGTTTGTATGCTGGTCTTCGTGCAATTGATAAATCAATTCCTCCAGACTTTGGAATTCTTTAGGCACACTTTCAGGTATTCAATTTATAGCAACCTGCCACTCCTTATCTAGAAACAGTGCAATCAACATCCTATTTAATGGACTCATTTAACTTGGATACTCTCCCCTTCTACTTCTTGTTTTCTTTTTACAGAGAGGAAGTCATCCTTGACAAAAATAAAAAGGAATGAACAGTCTGCACTTGTAAAGTGTGAATAGCACTTTTCAATGATTAGTTGATCACTCACTTAATAAAACCAATATGGCTAGTGTTGTCCTAAGTCTGAAGGTGACCTTTCCAACATTTTAAATAGTAGAGAAATGATTTATGGTGATACATCTCATGCTATTACACTTTGACATATATAAATGATGTGCCCAAATTCTATAATACATTAATTTGCCCATGTTATCTGCAGACACTTTTACAGAATAAGGGACCACACTTATATACTTCCCTACCATTTAGAAACCACCCTAATTAAAAGTAACACAAACAATAAACAATGTCCAAATGATTTCTTTAATAAAATAAATAAATTAAAAATAATATATATAAATTAAGTATTATACATCTGATTGGACCTTATTATTTTATTGAAGTATTTAATTGTTATGGAATTTTAATAATTACATTAAAATATTGGATCTTAAAATACAGATATTTACAAAAAGGAGAAACAAAAGTATATTGTTAAGTGAATTCTCTTTCTTTCCTTTCTTCCTTTCTTCCTCTATTTTTTGAATTATGAAATAAAACATCTGCTGCAGACTCACAGAAACATAGCATGGCTGAGATTGGAAGAGACCTCTGGAGATCATCTTTTCCAATCCTCCTACCCAAGTAGGACTGCATCCAGAGTCTGTCCAGACCTTCAAAAATTCAAAGCTTGATTTTCATCTTTTTACTAACATTAGTTTATGGCATTAGACTAATATTACAATTTAACCTCTATTTCAGTACAGATGGTGGAGCAGTTGTGTATTATGCCCTGCTAGAATCTCACAGACATTATATGCCATCCAATCTTTTGTTGCTAGTATAAATCTGTAACTTCCTGACTATATTTCTACAACTTAATGTCATGGCACTTGTCAAATTACACATTGAGAGTAAGACTCATGAAATTATCTACAGCTGTAGCTCATCAAAAGTTTCACCCCACTACCCCTGGTGGTTAGCTATATCATGTGTTTCAGGAATTCACTGAAGCTTCTAGGAACATCCTGTAATGTTTGTGTAATGATTTTTCAGCAGAAGTTGCAGCTTTCAGTAAGGCCTATAAGTGAAAGACTTCACTAGTTCTTTGCATTAAGCATCATGTACTGCCTCCTCTTGGCTACCTGGTCTCTAACACATCTCCCAAAATATCCCTGGCATTTCATTCCTCTGTGATGTTTAACATTAAACCCAATATTCTCACCAAGTATTTCACAAATGTTATAGCTCTGAACAGTCAAAAAGCAACTTACTGTAGAGCTCCTCCTACCCTTCCTCCCCATAGAGACTCTTACACAGCCTATAACAGTCTGTGACCGTGACCAATCCTTCATGCCATCCCATCTACTTCCTGGGATTCCTGTCATTTCATAGGCCTATGACTGTGCAAACATTCTCTTTGTTTATTGACTCAGCTATGCACATCAGTGTTAAGTCAGCTGAGAAAAGCCTTTGGATACCCTTTCTTCTAAGAATGTGAAAGCCCCAATGGCTTCTTCTCTACATACCTCCTCTGCAGGTCTCCATCTCTTACCTTTGGATTTTGTTTCCCTTGAACCAGTGAAATTAGTTTTCACCATGTTAGGAAGTCTGATCAAAAACATGATTTTTTTTTTTTCCTTTTTGTCATGTGGATCACATCTCATTCCCAGATTTCTTTATCCTCAGAATAAAGACCATGACAAATGTAGCTGTTGCTAGCAATACCATCTGTAAAGCCAGATACTGATATAACAGAAGCATCTGCTTAGTGTCTCCTTTTCCAGCTAGAAGAACTGAAGAAAGCATCACCAACAGTCTTATCCTCTTCTCCTTTGTCCCTGGAGCTTTATGATTACCCTTTGATATGCTCAAGATTTTAGCTTCCCAGGGAGCCCATATCAGTAGTAGGGTCTAATAACCAGAAGATCAAAGGATCCATGATGGTCTCTGTGAAACATCAAATAATTAGCAGCTGAAAGAATAGAAAGGTACTTGAAAACAATAGGTCTATCAGCAGAGGAATCATTTTGTCCCTCATGAGCAGGAGTTGCCCATCACCAACACTTATCACTTCCTCTTGATAGTTATGTTCTCAATGAAGATGTGAGATGTCCTGCCCAAAACCTCCCTGGGAACTTCATCTTCCACCTCCATTGTTCTGGACTGCCTTCACAGGGGAAGGACTTCTTGTGAAGATGTAACTTTTGCCCTGTGGCCAGAAGTCATAATCTTGCAAACTTCTAACCTCTCCTCAGTCTTGTGAGTTTGTGTTGTGTTGCTGTTCCTGTGGTTGACCTATGACTGTTCCTATGCCTTGACCATAGCACAGCTCTCATGCTAAAGGAGTTTAAAGGTCTTGCTCCTGAAGAGTCTCTGCAGAGAGTCTGTTTCTCTTTTGATTCTTTTCCCTGATATAGAGAAGCTTGCTTGATGCTTCTTGCAAATCATGACCTGACAACAGGTTGACACTATCAGAGCACACCCTCTCACATGGGCAGGGGGAGTCACATTAACAGAGAGCATGGGAGATATGCAACTAAGAAGGGTGCCTCTGTGTTGTCCCAAACAAGGCTCCTACCCTATGTGAAAGAAGCTGATCCACACACAGAGTTGAGATATTAGTTTATTTCATGTCTGCGTTAGAGGTGGTTGCCAAGTGACAGATCCACAAAGCTAGCACAACCTCAACATGCCAGCTACTGCTTTTACACACTTCCAACAGCGAAATACCAACATTTTCTGCATATGGAGTAATCTAAAGTTACTTTCATTGGCTATACATGTTCTCTTCTTCATTTAAAGGCATAGTAAGCATTTATTTTACCGTGAATGCTCTGTGGGGAACTGGCTTGTGTAAGTAAGGGCCTACTACAACTGGTAGACATATGTTTTACTACTGCTAATGACTAAAGGTTAGCACAAAAGTTCAAGAAAAACTCTCGTTTGGCCTCATCAACAGTTTTTTCCTGTGCCATCACCTTGTTTGGTGGATTTATGGTGTCATCTAGTTCTCACTTCTCCTTTCTGTGGCCTTGATTCTTGGTTCCTGCTAGCTATCTTGCAGAGATAAGGTATGGTACACATACAGTATTCATGTGGATTTTATGGGGATCTGCTAATGAGCAAAGATGTGTCTTTGAGTAAGTAGCAAGATGCAGACTAGAGCCAGCTGGTCACTATTCAGTCTTTGGAGAAATTACGGAGCATGTCCTCCTAAAAGCTAATTCCAGTTACTTTAATTGTAAAAAGCTGATTAGATTGTGCATGAGACCATCATGATGGTTTTCTGCGATGAAATTACTGTCTAATTGGATGAGGAGTATTTGGTGGACATAATATACCTTGACTTTAGTGAGGTTTTTGATGGTATCTCCTACACCATACATTTTGGAGGCTAAGAAATATGGACTGAAAGAACAGACTTATAAGTAGGTTGAAAGTTGCTCGTACTTCCAGGGTTGAAGGGTAGATACCAGAGTCACTATTTTCAACATTGTCAACAGCTGTGGGCGAATGGTAGAATGACGAAACCTGGAAAGAACGGCTTTAGAAATGGGTCCATTGCAGCAGGCAGCTTCCCGGGACTGAGCAAAGCAAAGAAACAACAACTACTTGCGTTTTTATTGTACGGGTCCCCCCTGAACTGTAATTCCCCCCAATTCCACATGGTCTATTCAGAACCCTGCTTCCCCTCCCTGATCGCGGACTCCACCCCTGCACAAGCAGGATTGGTTGCCTCACCCCCCTCTCCCCAGTCCCTGGTTCGGTTACTAGAACATGGTCCTCCGGTATTCCCATTGGTTATTAGAGCCCTCAGGCCACTCCTTTTCCTCCTGGACCCCGGCCCAATTGCGTTCCCTTTTCTAGCCCTCCCCCTGAACCGATAAAAACCCAGGGAGTTTGAAAATAAAGGTCTTTTCGCCCTGGTAACTAGAAAAGTTGGTTGCTCTCTCCCCCTGCTGAAAGGGGGTCACGCGACTGAGTACCTCTCTGGGAACCCCGAGCGGGGAGTCCACATTCAATTCCCGTTAAACAGCAACCTGGATGATGACCCACAGGGCATTATTCAACAGAGGGACTCACAGACTGGTCAATAGAAACCCTGTGAAGTTACACAGAAAGGCCCTGCCTGTAGATTATCGGTTGGACAAAGCTGTGTCTCCAATACTGGTCAAATCTGACTGCAGTGTAACATTGACCTAGATGACCACAGCTTCTTCAAAACTATGAAGTCTTCCCTACTTGCAGTCATGACAAACTCCTCTCATTATAGGCATTCGAAGTCTTGATGTGGCGTCTTTAAGGTGACAAGCAGGTATGTTACCTGCTTGTTTGAGAAATTACAAGTCGTCCTAATGTTAAAAAGTGCCCCGAAAATGTTAACTTACTTTTTGGCTTATATTTAATTAATAGACTGCTGTATTTTCTCATACGTTTTCCAAACAACATGATAGGCAGCAGTTAGGAGAGTGAGCACTGTTAAACAAAAGAACCTCTCCTTCAGTTTTATGTGTAATTAATAATCTAAGATGAATGAGAGTCCAATAATTTTCACCTTCTTTTGCCTTAATGATAGTATATTAAGTAAAGCATGTAATAATTATGAGTGTTTTAGAATACTAAACTCTGAAAATAGACAAATCTATTCTTCTTATGTTGTTCCAATAATTTTTAAGCTGTTGTTTTCCAAGGTGAATTGTAGTTTACTGTAAAGGATGCATGAAGTATTGACATGCAAAATACAATGTACTGCATAATAAGATGCAAAAATTCTCAATAGATTCCTAGTTATAATGCTATTAAATCAAGAAAAAAACAATATATCTAAATAATTAGAATCTCATATTAATTTAATCTCTTCAAAGACATCCATACTTGAATGTTAGCCCATAGATAACTCTTATCCTCATAAAATCTGGACCTTCAAAACAATATCAGAGACAGGAGAATGGAAATTAGAAATTTGAAGTAGTATGGAAATTAATCTAGGCAGTTTATAAAAAGACTGAAAGAGAAAATTTCCTTTTATGCATTTTTTCTCATATTTAACCTACACTGCTGCTGAATTACAGTTTTCTCATTGAAAAAAACAAAACAAAACAAAATACTTTTCATTCTTTTTTTTTTTTTAACAGACAATCTGAGAGTTATAGATGTACCAATAATGAATACATTGTCAGGAGAAATTTATATGGAGCAGCATAATTGGGTTTCATTTCAGGATCTTTTCAAAATCTGCTTATAAAAAGCTTTCATATGTCCTTTGACAGAAAGAATATTCCTGTTCTTTTCCGAAAGTTGTACATTTTCTGTGGCTTACAAAATTTAGCTGCAATATTGCTATGAAAAAAATCACTGAACATGATCACCTTCCTCTCATTTTCTGCAGTCTCTGCATGTGTTTGTTAGCTGAACAGCCCTGGTGTTACCTTGTGGTGTTGAAATTTATGACTCCATGAACTGTCTGCATTTCTGCTTCTTTAGTGAGTAAAGGGGGTGATGAGATTGCCTGGGATGCTTTCAGTAGGCTCAGACCAGTTGCGACTGTAGGGAGACAATGATTAAAATTACAAAGGTCTTCAGTCACTTGATTCAGAGGACAAGGGAAGGTTTTTTACCTGACTGAAAACTGGGTAGTTTTTTTTTTTATTTTCTTTTTGCTATTGTTATTGCTGTATAGTTATATGTGGGTTCTGAAAAGTGTTTCTCCCACTTTAGCATGGCAGGGACCTGCACACATTTTGCCTTCTTTGCTGCATGGGGTATAGGTTGCCTGCTAGGATCATCTAGGCATAACTCAATTCATTAGTCCCCTGCTAATGTAACTAATGTTGTATTTCAAGTGTCAGTCTGTGCTGAAAGTCTTAACATCACACAGTTTGAATAAATCTTTTCTACCTTATCAATTAACAATTAACTTATATACTACAGAACCTCTTAATTTTTATACACATATGACTTCTGTAGTTTTTATCCATTCTCATATAACAGCTCAAACCCCATCCCCCAAAGTTTCAATATCTTGAAGAAAGAGTTCTACATTAGAGTGACATATTTTTTAAAGTGTATTTACATGTATGATGGGGTGTTTTTTGCCATCAGAGATATTGTTTTCTCTCTGAAATACTAAATTAGTTGCGTTACGCTAACTGTTACTCTGCTTGAATTTCATTTCTGTTCCTCAGAAGAAGGGAGCTTTTAAAGGGTTGCTTCAGAACCTGTCTGACAATTGCACAAGAGTCTGTATACACAGTTCTGCCAGTACAGTTGTTTGTTGTTAATGTGCAAGAAAGCCATTCATACAAATATTCCAGCATACATTTTCAAATCACTAAATTACATTTAACAATGGAGTTGCTACAGATTGAATAGGGATTTCTGGTATGTTTTCTTCTTTATAAAGATGCTCCATCCCACAGCACCCTTGAAAAAAACCCAACAAACTAAACCCAAAACATTTAGTAACCTTGTGAATCTGTTTTGTTTGTAAAAGAAGAATGTATTTTGTATAAAATCCCTTTCTGATAATGTTCTACAAACTAGTTCATCAGCATTGTGAGCAACAAAATGTGTTACTGCTTTTTCTTCAAAATGGTTAGACATACTTTGCTGATCTCAAGTGTTTTTTTCCTTTGTTATGTGAAAGACTTTACAGACTGAGACGCTGGGTCTAATGTGACTTCAAATGGGACTAAGGGAATTTTTTTTCCAGTTTTATCATTACCCTAATAAGCAAACTCAGTTAACTATCTTCATTTGTCTGCACTTCAGTTTGCCTCTATATAATTAAAATCATGAGAGTTCTTTTGCTTATAATGTGCTTCGAGATCTCTGCAAATCAAAAAATTGAGGAGAGAAGAATAAATACTTTGCCATCTACTGTGTTCTAGGTTGTGCCTCTCCATCAAAGATAAATCATTTGCATTCCTTCATGTAGCAGTCAATGCATATTGAATAGTAAGTTCCATTTGCTCTTTTGCTTATCTGTTGTAGTGCATCCATCACTATCCATTTTTCCTTTGAATTGCAAGTATTATAGGAAAAGAGTTGCTATTGTATACAAAATTGTGACCACAGTATTTTTGTGGTATACTTTGAGGTGTGTATATATTAGGACAATTTTATCTGTCAGACCTGGCTATGAAGGTTAATTTATTTTACTGAAATTTAGGTCTCTACAGCCAAGATATCTACATTGAGTTATATTCCTAAATACCTTTTTCCTCAGTCAGAAGTAAAGAATTTAAAGGCATGAATCATTTGAGCTGCTCCAGATGTCACTTTGAGGATGAGAAGAATGGTGCTCTGGAAATGCCCATTGTTTCCATGGATGGAAAAGGGACTGACTAGACATCCTAACATCTGCACTAAATCAGATTAATCCCTCTTTGTTTGAAGAGCAACAGAGCTGGTGAAGGGTCTAGAGAGTAAGTCCTATTAGGAGTGGCTGGGGGAGCTGGGGGCATTTAGCCTGGAGAACAGGAGGCTCAGAGGTGACCTTATCTCTCTCCACATCTACCTCAGAGGAGGTTATAGCCAGGTGGGAGTCAGCCTCTTCTCCCAGGCAGCTAGCAACAGAACAATAGAAAATGTCCTCAAGATGCTTCAAGGGAGGTTCAAGTTGGCAATCAGAAAGCATTTCTTCATAGAAAGGGTAGTTAAACATTGGAAAGGACTACCTGGGGTGGCTGTGGAGTCCCCATTCCCAGAATTGTTCAGGAAATGACTGGAAATTTAGTGCAATGCGTAGCTGACAAGGCGGTAATCAGTCAAAGGTTGAATTTAATGATCCTAAAGATCTTTTCCAACCTAAATGTTTCTGCGATTCTGTGAAGCACACAACATCACTCATCTGCAAAGAGCAATATCCAGAGGAATCTCAGCAACACATTTACTCTGAGTCCCAACCTCAATGAATTATTAAGATATTGTTATGCAATTTAAACTGTCAATAAACAAAATAAAATCAATGAAATTACATTAATAAAATTAATAAATAGTTAAAATTAATCAGTTATATATATTAATTTAATCAGCTGTATCTGGCTTTAAATGATTTTGTTTTGCAGCAAAATACTTGTACTACTCTGTCAAAGTGTCACAGTGAAGAAACACATAGAAAACAACAACCAGAGACTTCATTTTTGGTTTTGGGACATACCAGCTAAAAGAAAAATTAGCATTCTTTTAGCATACCAGCTAAAAGAAAAATTAGAACAGGTGAAAAAAAGGAGAATATTAGTATTCAGCTTAGCATTCTTCTGTGGCTGAGAAGTTCTCCCATTGCTTATTGATTCTGCTTGTTTGAAGGGAAGATCAAGCTGAGGAAGCTGTAATTGGAAATGCCTCCAGTCACATCTAGAATCTGTCAGAAATTCGTCTGCTAAGCATAGCGGTTATGGCTGCAGCCTGCCTGTCTAGAGCCTTCTCCCTGCGGTGGTTTACAGGCAATTTCTAGATTCAGATCAAAGAATGCGTTTTGGTATAGACATGTCTGAAATGGCAAAAATATAGTTACTTCAGAGATGAGCTGAAGATATCTACAGGTGTTCCTCTTGTCATATTTCCACTGAAATGACCAACAGTCAGCAAGTTTTACAACCAAATAGAACCAAGAAGAAGGACTTTTTTCACTGACTACTGGAGAATCAGTAGAAATTATTTATTCTGCAAGTTTAACAAAAGCTCTCTTCCCTTATTTCTAGTTGACACTCAAGACAACATAAAATTCAGATCTCAAGCTTCTTTCCTGTACACACCAGTCATGTCAAAATCCCAGACAAATTGTCCCTCTTTATGCATATGAAAAAGCCTTGTGTGAGGACTTGTAGGCACTCAGCTTTCTGCTTCACTTAAAGCAAGGATATATAGCTTGTTTTGGTAGAAGCAGATAGATGACAGGAAATAATACCTAGGGAAGGAAGCAAGACAACATTTCTCTATCAGTTGTTAAAGTCAGAAAAAAAATGGAAAACTTATTATTGACAGATTAATGGAATTTTGCCTATGACAAAAATTTTTATGGCTTAATTGTGTTGTCAGTTTACTGTAGTTGAGAGAGAGAGAGAGAGACATGGAAATCTGAATGTATGGTGCTGAAATCTATTCTTTGTCACATGGGTCGTGTGATGTACAAGGACAAGTTTAATCTTTCCTCTTTCCTTCTCTTTATAAATCCAGCTCTCATTTCCTATAGTGTCTACTATTTTCTTTCTAAAGGATTAGATTTTTTTATTAAGAAGCCTGAAATTTAAGTTCTACCAGTTTTGCTTGTGTATCATTGTACATGTACATGGATGTCTATATTCTTGTAAGCATATTTATGAAGTGTTGATTTTGATGTTCATTTCACTAATTAGTCATTTGGTGATCCAGATCTAGACAAACATACTCCTTGTCTGAAAAAGCAAATTTTCTGTGTTCCTTCCAACAACAATAGAAAAAAGAGTCACTCACAGAAGACTATTGCTTATGTTTTCAAAACTAATCTGAAATACAGAAAGCTTTCAACACAGTGACTAGGAAAAAAGGTTACTCTTTAAGGGAATAAAAATAAATCACTGAAACTGATTACTTCATGCAGAGCATCCTCCAGAAACACAAATAGAATCTGAGCCAATACCAGCAGAAAGAGAGAATTCTAAGCCGAAGATTATACTGTTATCATATTGTGCACTTGAGAGTCCTCTGGTAGAAAACTTTGGGAACAATTACTCACTGATTTATAGAGAGGATATTAATATCTTTCAGAAGATGCAACAAAAGTGTTATTGAGTCTCAAGAATCTAATTTTCAATTAAATATTAAGGAGCTTCTAGTTATCCTCATTTGAATGGAGAAGATTTATGGGTAACAAAATGAAAAACTTCAGCACCATGACTTGGGATGATAAAAAGAATAGTGAAAGGTTCTGTGAAGCTAAATTCCCCACGAAACTAGAAGACGTAATCTACAAAACAGGAAATTTAAAGTAAATAGGTGGTTCTGGGAAAAGTAGTTAATGGAAAAGATAGTAAATGTATTTTGGATAATAGTGAATAACAATAGATACTGAATTTCTGCCAAGAGGATGGAACTAAGAGCTTTCTGTGAAAAAGTACTACCTTGGATATGTTTTCCAGATGCAATCATTAAAATTAACATCTGAAAAACCCCTAAATATATAACCCACAACACTCCCCTCCAAACTACAGCAGCAGAAAGAAAGATTATAGCACTCCTAGGTAGGTATTTTATTTACAACTGTTTTTAAATTGAATTTTTTTCTAAGGCTTTTCCATGCCCACACAAGTAATTCTCAGGCTACATCTTTCTCCCGTTGTGGGAATGGTTTCCACACAAAAACATGTAGCAGCAAGTGAAATTTGACCTTTTGTTCCATGTTCCTCTCAGACCCATGACATGTGGGAATTTGTTCCTAATCAAACTTGAAAACATGTCTCTGACTTAAAAATGAAACAAAATGACAGTGAAAAACAACTTCAATTTGCCCTTTTTTTTTTTTTACTTAAAAAATCCAAAAAAAACAACCCACCAACAGATTAATATTGTCAAAGCCCCATGCTATAATTAACATTTCTATAAAGCCTACAAAAAGGAAAAAAGATCAAGATTTGTTTTACATATGTAACTTTCAATAGTGACCTTTAAAAACAGAACTGACTATGTTCAGCATTTTCTTTTGATATAGTGAGATTGTTCTTTGGATGTTTTGCTGTTAAAAGTACTTCAAATCTTTTCTTAAGTGCAGGATGCTGATTTTGGAAACATGGCAGATACATTTAAATCATCCCAAAGGTAGATTTTTAATTAGATGAACATTGGCAATTTCTGATCGTGCCTAATAGTGGCTATAGCATGAATTCAGGAATTTAGATGTGAATGAAATGCTTCTTTCCTTTTTGAAGTTATGCCATGGGCATACTGAATAAAGTCTGGAGGAGCTTTTTTCAGCAATGTAAGTGAATTATTCAGGAAGCCATTTGATTGTCCTAGGAATATTTGGGATGTAAGTATTTCACGGAACTAGGATGTTGGTATATCCAAACAATCTCGTGTTTGTTTGGTTAGTTGGGTTTATAGCCTTCGGTGTCATTTTTGTTCATCATAACTCACAGGAGTGGCCTCATCCTACATCAGTAATATATTCAAAATAAGCTGTAACTTGGAATCAGTCATTTTGTGCAACTAATCAGGACACTCAGAGGAAGGAAAGGATAAGCTTGATTAAGATTACAGATTGAATTTGAGACATTCTATCTTCATTTCCTCCCTCTGTCTCTTCTGGTATTTCTGTCATAACCTTCTGGCAAAAATCCTGAGTATATGAACTATTACTCAGTCCTCTATTCTTTAAAAGAACTGATACTACTTAATGTAGTTAGACTGCAATTCTTTTGATCAATAATTGCTTCTTTATTCCGTTGCATTTACACTCTTACACAATGGTATCTATGTGTGGTTGGTTTGGTTTGGTTTGGTTGGTTGGTTGTTGTTTTTTTTTTTTAAATACAATACAATTGTATTCCACACTTGCACATGTATCATTGGCCAAATCTTGACTCAGCAAACTCTGATAGTTCGTAGTTTATTTATTTTTCATAACTGAACTAAATTCTGCACTTGATTTCTCCCCACAGCTGGAGACTATTACTGTTCTCCCTGCTGTAAAAAGGCTGATATATATCCAAAACTATCCCTTGGGAAAAATTGTATTAGAATAGAAAACAAATCGTGATTACTCCAATTAAACAAACCTTAGGGCATTGCCAAACTCTGCAGATATTGAGGGGTGATGACAATAAACTCATCCCCATGTCTGAGGAGAGACAAGACACTTCCACACTCGTTACCGGAGCCAGGAAGGGATGCCATGGGAGTGAGAGCAATTAGAGAAATATAAGCTATTAGATTCAGTATTTGAGGGAAGGCAATTTAATTTTGGAACCATCTCTCTGTTGGAGGTAACTGTTGCTGTAGGGAGCCCAGCTGCAGGAAAGAAGTTTGATACTGGATTGTGGCATACCCGCTAAACTGAGCTTTTTTGTTTACACTGACTGTGGTACAGGGAATATGGCAGCAACTTCCATAAAAGCACAGCTTACTCCTGGCAGATATTAAATAAACTGTGACTTCTACCAGAGCTTGTGGCTGTGGAATTCAATTTAGACCCCATCATGAGTGTGAGCAGGTGATTTGGCTGACTCTTCCCGTGGAGACTAACTAGTTACATTATAGTGCCTGGATACTTCCAATGGGATCAATCAGGATATGTTAATTGCGCCAAGATAATTTTAAAGTGGTGTAATGGGAAATTTGTTAACTTGGGAGAAATGCTATATTTTTAACAGTGAGGGGTATTGTTATTATTATTATTTTGAACAGGTGGTCTAACAGCATGGAAGGAGCCATGCTGCTGACAACAAGAGAAAAGAGAAGGATTCAGAGAAATGAACCAGCAGGAAGTTCAGAGTTTGTTTGGATAATGTGAAAAACTTATTAGTGAATGGCTCATCTGCACCAAGAAATACAGTATGCTCAAAATGTAGGGTCTGCAGCAGGACTTCATATTGCTTTCTCAATTTGTTGTTTTTTGTTTTTTTTTTTCCCCCCCCCCCCCAAGCAGAGAGCTCTAACAGAGGGGAAAACCCTGGATAGCTATCTTTTAGACAATATTAAAAGTTGTAAAGAACTGTTCATTTGGGAGAAAAAAAGTTAGTGAAGACACCCTGGAACTTCTGGTGTAGCTCTTGTTAAGTCTGATCCGGTCTTAAAACTGAGAACTCAAAAAAAAAGAGAAAACGCAATTTCAAAGGCAATTTGGTCATCTGATTCTGATGCTGATCGTTACGATTAATTAGTTACCAAGAGAAAGGCAACCTTCACCCAGAGCCAATGTAGCAACTCCCATTGCTAGCTGAAGGCAAAACACGATTCAGGAAGAATAGGACCTTGTTGAATGGAGCCTCTTATAGTAGGTGCAAACTGCTTATGGTGAGCAGTGGAGGAGAACAGATGAGAAAAGGAGTTTAGGGAACAGAGAATCACAAGCTTCAGTAGATGAAATAAGAGGAATTGGAAAATTAACTCAGTATTGGAACATATTAGATACACCACAATAAACTAGGGCTTAGCAGTGTGTTTGATTCTGTGGTGGAAGTATCTGTGGGTTAAACCTAGAGGGAACTGCAATTTCTCCCAGGGACATTCAGAAGTGAATTTGTACTAGGGCTAACTTCTGGGTGAATGTTACAACTGCTAGGCGAAGAACAACAGGGAATCTCTCCCCACCTCAGGCCCTTCTTTTCCTTGTTATATCATGAAGGCTGTTCCCTCCTTGCTATCCTGTGCCAGCTGCTTCCACTCAGCCTTGAATGAAGTGCTTCTGCCATGGTTAAGTTAAGACCTTAAGATAAACTCTCTCCATCACATTTTATTATTAGCCACCTCAGACAGCCTTTTTTCCAGGAGGTTGTTGAAGTAATCATCTGTAGCGGTTTTGATTTTAGACCCTCCTTGATAACCAGGTTGTAACTGAGAAAGTAGTCATCCTCCCAGTATTCCATACGATTTTCTAGGTAAACCAGAGTATAAATAAGAAGGGGGAGAAGCCTCTTGCTCTCTTTCCTTTCCGGTAGACCCGGGAGCAAATTCTCTGCTATCGGCTCTGCTCGTGTGGAGGAGTGAGGCCCAGTGAGGCTCTGTGGACCTTGGGAAGTGGAGAGTGCCGGCGGTCTCTTGGTGCTGTTCTGCTATCTTGAGAAGAGTAGTAAAATTTTCTCTTGTTAATTTTTTTATTAGTTACTCCTGGATTTTTATTGTGTATACCTATTTTGGTTTTTTTTTCCTTCCCTCTCCCTTTTCCCTTCGGGGCAGGGGAAGGTGTTCAGGGTCCCTTCTCCTGTGTACATAATATTCTAATTGTATGTAAGTGTAAATACATGTGTATATTTTTGTACAGCTTTAGTCTGCTCATTTCGACATTTCAATAACTTTTCCCTGCTCCCTTTCCCTTGTATTCATAGAGGAGGTGGGAGGAGAAAAGGCTGCAAACTATAAAGTTTGAGCATTCGGCAGAAAAGTCGAATCCAAACCGTTACATCATCTCTCTCTATATGTGGTATTCTGATCTTGAGTACCTGTTCCAGGATCATGGATTCCACTTTGGAAGCAATGCATCTAGCAGTTAGCTGACACAAGACAGGGTAATGTGGTGTCAAGTACCTGCAAAAGCTTTTCTACAAGAAAGTTATATACCTGGAACTTTGGAGTTGGAGAGGGGAAACTAGTAGTTCTGAGACTTGAGAAGAGTTGGATTTATGTCGCTGTTCAGAGTCCTGCTTCATGACACAGTTGTGGACATGGACTACTGCTCTGTGACATGTCTTTCTGCTTGTTCAGCCACTGAGCAAGAAATAAAGCAAAAAAACATGTGACATGGCAACAGACAGTTGAAGGTATGGTTCACATAATAAAATAAATAGAACAAAATTTAGAATAAATGTGGTAAATTCAGAAAGTAAATAACAGAAAAAAAAAGATTACTTTCTGACCTAATCTATTAATTCTACTCACTATCAAAATAAATGGTAATTGCACAGTAGATATTATCAACGCAAGTAATAATTTTACATAATCCTTAAACCCATACTAGATCATAAGCAGTTCTAGAGACTTGTTATGAATGCAAAATAATAGATACAATTTAAAAAGCAGTTTATTTACATTTTTATCATTGCTTATAATCTAGGTTAGCTGTTTTACTTGCAGGGATGCAGAAGAATATCGTGCAGAAATGTGACAGTATGCAAAGTGACGGGAAAGAATAAGGATGTTTTTTTCTTCACATATGCTGTCTGCCTTTAGAGAGACAAGTGTGTAGTCAAGGAGGAGACACAGGGTGAGCTGGGCCAGGGCAAGTGACAAATACATCCTGCAGTATGAACGCAGGATGAATGGCAGAGCTGGTCATTAATCACTGGAAATAAGGAGGCACATTTCTAACAGAGGATTTTTATTTGTCATGTTTATTCAACTTTTAGAATATTTATCTTACCAGGAGGTAGCCACAATTGACTAGTAAGTCTCATTTATAAAAATGTATGGTGAAATGGTTATTGACAAGATTATAGAACTGGCCTATAAAACATCATTTAATAATAAAAAATTATTAGAAGAGATTGTTATAATAACCTTAAAAACATGCAGTGATTAAATGGGGTCATAAACAAAGTGAAAACATATAAAAATTTATGAATAAATCAATGGCTTCATCTGTGCTGTTGTCTTTATTTATTGGTGTTAATATATGTTTGGGATGTTTACTGTAACAATATATTTTGTAATTTGTGGAGATTTATGAAAGCTATATCTCTCCTTTATCATTTTGCAACTTATTCTGAAGAACTACCAATTTAAAGATAAGTCAGATTCAGCCCATATCAGAATGAAAGTTCTGTTTTTGAAATGGTTTGATGCCCACTGAGATATTTTTTGGGCATTTCAAATTATCTTGGTGATTGTTCCTCTAGGGACCTGAGCCCTGCCTCTACGGTAAATCCCAACATTGATCTTATGCAGGTGAGGTCCTCCTTCAGCATTGTGTGGCAGCACCCTTCAAGCTAGGGAACTCTGCTCCGCCTATATTTTATTAGAGATAAGTTAATAATATTAAACATTGTGCCATAATCTTAAGCATGAAGTAAAATTAAAATTTTGAACGATATGGAAAATTTAGCTGTGATAGTGGCTCTGTCTCACTGGCAGACCATAAAATATTACTAAGAGGTAACTTTCTTAAGTAAGGCTGTTGATATTTCAAAAAAAAATAAGCATTATGATTGTGAACAATAATAATTTTTCTTTATCAAAAATGTAATGAAGAAATGACCAGGTGACACACCTAGTGGATGAGGGAAAGGCTATGGATGTTGTCTACCTCGATTTCAGAAAAGCCTTTGATATCATCTCTCACACCTTTCTGGAAAAGCTGGTAGCCCGTGGCTTAGACAAGTGCACTCTTGGCTTAAAAACTGACTGGATGGCTGGGCCCAGAGACTGCTGGTGAATGGTGCTATATCCAGTCAGGAGCCAGTCAGCAGTGGTGTTCCCCAGCGCTCAATACTGGGGCCAATCCTGTTTAAAATCTTTACTGATCCTCTGGACAAGGGGATGGAGAATGACCTCAGTCATTTTGCAGATGACACCAAGTTAGGCAGGAGTGTTGGTCTGCTGGAGGATAGAAAGGCTCTGCAGAGGGAATTGGACATGGTGCATCAATGGGCCAAGGCCAACAGTATGAAATTCAATAAAGTGAAGGGCTGGGTCCTGCATGTGGATCACGATAACCCCATGCAGCACTACAGGCTGGGGACAGAGTGACTGGAAAGCTACTTGTCAGAAAAGGATCTTGGAGGTGCTGATTGACAGCAGCTGAACATGAGCCAATTGTGTGCCCAGGTGGCCAAGAAGGCCAATGGCATCCTGGCCTCTATAGTGTGGCCAGCAAGACCAGGGAAGTGATTGTTCCCTTGTACTTGGCACTGTTGAGGCCATACTTTGAGTTCTGTGTCCAGGTCTAGGCCCTTCAGCAGAAGAAAGACATTGAGGTGCTGGACTGTGCCCAAAGAAGAGCAATCAAGCTGGTGAAAGGTCTATAAAGTAAGTCCTATGAGGACCTGAGAGAGCTGGGGTTGTTTATCCTGGAGAAAAGGAGGCTTGGGGCAGACCTTATTGCTCTCTACAATTACCTCAAAGGAGGTTGTAGCAGGATGGGGGTTGGCCTCTTCTCCCAGGCAACTAGTGACAGGATGAGAGGAAATGGTGTCAAGCTGCACTATAGGAGGTTCAGATTGGTAATCAGGAAGAATTTCTTCACTGAAAAGGTGATTAAGCATTGGAATGCCCGGGGATGCCCAGGGAGGCTGTGGAGTCGTAATCCCTGGAATTGTTCAAGAAATTACTTAAGATAGCATTTAGTGCTATGGTATAGTTGACAAGTTGGTGATCTGTCAAGGCTGGACTCACTAATATTGGAGGTCTTTTCCAATCTTAATGATTCTATGATTCTGTTCAATGATTCTTTGAAATATGTGGGTTTTTTTCTTCTTGGTAGGTATTAGTCTGATGAAATGTGGAACGGTACATAACAACAAAGAAATCCCTATCTAGAAGGGTTTGAGCAGAGACTGACCTTATCAAATGTGTGGAAATCGACCTTATCAAACGTGTGGAAATTGACCTTATCAAACATGTTAAGCATTCTGCCATTATGCTAGGAGACTCTTCTCCATTAGCTGTTGTAGTCATTTAAAATTTCATTTGGGTATGATATTGTAGTGGTTACTGTCATGACCTATGAGGGTCCCCCAACTGTCAGGGGCGCAAAGATGGTAACTGTGGGATTCTCAGGGTTCTGTGATACGCCAGATCACAGAAGTCTGAGTTTCTGAGAATGTCTTTATTACAAGTTACAACAAAGCTACTTTTATTAAACCCAAACATATTGTAAATATTTATGAGTCAAAATTACTGCTAGGAGAGCGAGTATATTTTTATATGTACATATATATATATATATAAATACAGTAAACCAATTACTGAATTCCAACTATTGAAGCAAATATATGCTTATGAACATTTGCCTGTGTTTGTGCCCCATAAATGTATTATACAAGATGTTAGTGTTACAACACTCACCAAGTTGCTCCAATCAAAGAAGGAAAAATTCTCACTTTAGTGATTATCCATGTCATGGCGTCATGTAGTGTGGAGTCAGGCAGGTATTCCGAAGGAAGATTCTGGTGCAGAGAAGCTCTCTCTGAGTAGACAGAAATTTACTTTTTGTACCTTTTTACTGTAGATAGATAAGTGGGCACACAGCATCAGTTGCCAGAATAGTTATTGCTGATTCCTGTTTTCCTGGAAAGTCAGTTCATTATCACTGTTTCTTTGTCATGAACCCATCGAGGCTTCTTTGTTCTGCCAGCTACCCACCATCACAGAGGTTTTGGGTGATCTTATCAGAGATGTCTTGGGACTCCAGCTAAGGATATATCCTTTATCAGCATGTTTACCAGGTCACCTTTCTAATGTCTCCTATCAGACGCAATTATTTAAATTCTTAATAATCAATTTTTTTTTTACTCTATTGAGAAATTTAATTAGTTCTAATTTTCAACAAATATGAAAGTATCAGTGTTCCTGGCACCTCAGAAATAAACTGTGTACTCAGTTTTATGACATTTTCTTTTCTGTGCTTGCTGCATTGAGTCACAAAAGGCCTCTGTGTGTAGAAAATGAGAGCAAATGAGCAGAATATTCTTAGGTTTTTTTAAAATGTTTTAGGTCACTGTTCAGTGAAAAGTGTATTAGTATACTTATCAGGTGTACCACAGGGGCCAATAAAGTACCATAGCAACATATCAGCATTTTCTAAAAAGTAAGCCCAGATAGCAAATTAGAAAAAAAATTATTAAAACTCAAATTTTTGAGCATTTTGAGGAGCTGACTACACGTGTGTATTTGTAATTTTATTTTATTTGGTGCTTTACTTGCTTTTCACTCTTATTGTAGTCCAGCTAACTAACCATGAAATACTCTGAAGACCAAGGCTGGGAAAAGCTCTCCTTTAGTGCTGAGTAATCTATCTGTGTGCAGTTATGAAGGAATTGAGTTTCTGAGACAGCAGGGAAATCAGAGTGGATAACATAAAGATTTGTCTGGTGACAGTGCAAGTGATTACCATCTATTTCTTCATAATTTTTTGTGGTTTTGGTCCTATTCTCTTTGAAGGGGGGTATTATGTGGGGGATCAATTATTCAGAAATTATATGTACATCCTTAAAACTAGGTGAAATGCTGGACTGGGAAAAGGAAGTGGATACTACTTTAATTTGGTGGATGCTAGGAAAACTCATCAGTACAATGAAAGAATAGAATGTTAAGTATATGTGTGTATACATATATATATATATAGTTTCCCAAGAGGAGAGAAGATTTCAGCAAGGAGACCAAATGAACTCAGCAACAGGTATTAATCACATTTACTCCCCCTGTATTCAGTCTCTTTTGCCTTTCTAATCCTTTCTGCTCCCTGCCTTTATTGTCAGTGCCTGCAAACCAAGGCAGGACGTACTAGTGCTCTGACACTGTTAAGAGTCTGGCTCCCAAAGGACACAGTCCCGATATTACTGCCTAATACTTCCGTCACCTGGGGAATAAAAAGAAGGAGGTTTCTCTGCTACTGAAATGATAGTGTCTAAGCCTTTCTTCAGCTCTTCATGGTGATATTGTGAGCTTGAACCTCAGCCAACCGAAAGACGTAAATATTCCTGGAAATGACAAGGGATGAATGTCGATTAACATGACAAAATCACATTGGGAATGCTTTTTGCTGCATCATGTACATTTTATTTCTTCTTTCCTGCTAAGAACAAGACATATTGTAACCACAAGACAATTTTATCTTTGTCTCCAGAATGTCCTGATCAATATCCCTTTGTTGGTACGTATGTAGCAATCAGTATCATCCCTAATATAGAAAGGTAAAAAAACCACAGGAGCAAATTTTCTACAATGTAAAAGTAAAAGGTATTGATTGAAGCTACTTGGATTTTTGCCCCAAATTGTGGCTACAAAGTATCAAATTACCATTTTTCGTGTGCTTTTCTTGTCCCTGCTACACCTGCCTGCATGCATCCAAACATCCACAAATAGAAAATGTAATAGAGCAGAAAAGCTTTCCAGGTAGAACAACTGGAAAAGTGAGAAAGGTCAGCTTTTTTCCAGTCTACATTATTTAGCAATTAAGTTGTAAGCTCCCTTCTCTTTTCTTTTTAAGGAGAGTTAAATATTTCAGTAGGCTTTGGATTACTGAAAAAAAAAACTATCAACTAACCAACAACAGAAAAACCCCAAACCGAACCCACACCAAAAGTAAAGGGAAAACAATTTAATTGCTGAATGGAAGTACTGAATAGATCAGAACCCCTTTCTTCACCTCGTCCTGCCAATTATAGGCCTCAGATGTGGGGGAACTGAATCGACATTTTCAGATTTTTAACTTTTCAAATGAGGAGTATTAGGGACTGTGTCTAGGAATGGATTAGTAAAAAGAGCTTCAAACCTGTTTCTATGGATTTATTTGGAAAAAAACCCTCACCAAAATTCAAGTTCACAAATGTCTGCTTTGTAAGCCCTGTTATATTTATGTTGTAACAACTAGTATTAGGATGACACAGGAACTGCTAATTATCAGCTGAAGTGACTGCAAGTGCTGTAGTGCTCTGTTCACATGGGCTTCTAGAGAAATACTAGCAGTGTCTGAAGGAAAGATTCAAGGTCCAGATTTATAGAGTGCTAGCACTGGGCTGTGTGTCTTTTGTAAAAGAGCATGGCACAATTAGCTAGATTGCAAAGCAAAGTCAGACACACCATGGCTTGCTACAGCAATCAAGATCTCTCAGGCTTTTTGTCTGACCATTTTTACTAATACATACTTCCTACATTTTCTTTCTGTTATCTTACAGCTCAGAGACCTTGCAATAAATTTAAATGAAAAAACTCACACAGAAACCAGAAAATATCCTATAAACCACGTAAAAAAAATGCTGAATCTCTGGAATATAATTTAAAATTTTAAATATTGCTTAAAAATGTGACAGGATTTGCGGGTTAATTCTAGGTAAGTCTATATATTTAAATGTTAGTAAGATCTCTTGATTTTAAGTAAGAGTGACATCATCACAGATGCTAACACTGTGGAGCAGATGAACATCTGATCAACATGGAGGATGAATCAAAACTTCTCCGAAACCCCATTTTTATCTGCATACAAGACTTTGTAGTACAAAAAGATGTTATAATAATGCCCTTCTATATACCAATAATGGACAGTGCCCTGAAAGGTTTCTATATCTAGCAATTTCCAAAGAAAACAAGAAAATTGTGGTTTCTTAAACACTTAATCACTTTGCCTGCTTTCTTTTTGGTGCATGAACAATTTAAAGGAATTTAGGCTTTAAAATTACACCAGTGAGAAACCACTTTAGAGTCAGAGGAAAGTGGCATTGTCACTTTGTCAGCAAAACAGATATATTTTTAAAATCCTGTGCTTCATTTCAAAGTAACTATTTGGTGTGCATACAGGATAATTTATCAAAGCTGAATCCTCCTGTAAGGAAAATTCTCTGCAGTCAGGTTCTTTGATTCATTTATATCATTTCCACTATCGTAACCTTTCAGAACCTAGGCAAATAAATTTAAAATATCCTTACTATAAGCATTCATATAATCTCATTTCATTCTATTGATAGTAATTGACTCTTATTCCATGTAAACTTTGGTACACAATATTGATCTCATCTGTCTAAGTTGAAATCAAATAAAAATTTGCATAATGACCATAATTTTTATATTGCTCTAAAAGATTTCTATAAGGGCAATTTTCAGTATAATGAGACACAAGAAACCTTTTGAATTTCTTTGACATGACAGGCATTTGAAGGTGCTGAAAATTTTGCTCTGAATGCTCCTATCTCTTCAAATTCCTGTGCATATAATTTCTGTGTTTTGTTCTATAAAAAACCCCAATACAACAAAATAAACAATAACAAAACAAACCCTGGATGTTTTGTTCCATACTTTCATAAATAATGAAAACCTGAGCTCTGTTTTTCACTTGTTTTATTTCTTGTCTTTGCAATTTTGCAAATAGGGTATGCGTACTCATATCTTAGTCCTTTTTATTTCTTACTATTTGTTTTTAAGATTAAATCTTACTTGTGTCCTAAGAAATTACCTTTGTAAACACCAGCAAATGTATTCATATTGTATGATAACTTTTCTGTAGAAACTTTACTGGCATTGGTATGGTCTTCCATTATATTCTATAGGGGTTTTTTTGTCAGTCATTTAGTGAATCAAATATCTACAGTGCCCTTTCATTCAATAGCACATTTCTATAAAGGTACTTTGACAACTTTGGCTGTGAACCATTTTATACCTGCTTTGCAAAGAGGTTGTCTCTGAGTTCTTCAGACTGTGGATCAGAAACTTGGCTTACAAAATTGCATTAGTAGTGCAGGAAGCTACTATAATTCATCTAACTGTAGTAAATTCAGTAGGAGTCAGTTACATAATTATACTTAAAGATGTTCTTAAGTGTTGTCCTGAATTGACAATTTAAATCTTCCCTTATTTGTCAGGTTTTAAGCCCATTTTCTGGGTCAAGAGTTGAATGGAAATATGTCACAGCTAGACCTATATGGAAAAACTGGAAATCACATGAGCAAAGTATTATGGATCAATCTTAACTCTAGGTAAAAGAAAGACCTGTTCAGAATTATCAATGTCATATTTTTCAAAACCACTAAATGCACAATAAGGAGATGACATGCTAATGGCCTGTAATACCTCCATCTGTGAGAAAAAATTTCACAGCATGATGCGGTGAGTTGCATTGTTGAATTATCCTTTTTTCATTAATACTTATTTTAGAAATTATAGGTACTAACTTTTGCAAGTAAGTGTGCAGTCTTGCTATTTGTGAATGGTTTCATTTGGTAAAAAAATCATCGGATACAAACAATGGCTGAACGAGTTGCTGATCATCAAATTATTATAATGGAATCTATTTTTAAAAGTAATTTTAATGTATTCTTGTGTGCTCTTTGCTTATGTTGCCTCTTCTATTCTCAGAGAGAACACGTATTTATAATCATATTTTGTCAGTTGATTCAAGGTTAAAGACAATGCTGATTACTACATAATGCTTGATTTTACAAATAGAATGTATATTATGTGTATTGCTCTCTTTAAACATCTTTCTAAAGTAATTGGTGATAAACAGTGATGGGCATTACTATTTGTGCCAAATCAGTATGTTTCTCTCTCCTTTGAAATATTCAATAGCCCAATTGTTCCTTATTTTTTTATGAAATACCAGATGTTTTTGAAAACCTTTTGGAATGAATCACTAATCTGCTAAAGCTCCATGGTTAGAATTTTTGAATGAATTTTCAATACCAACCATGGACAATTAGATAAAGATCTCCAACCACGGTTAATAGGCATTTTACATGGCATTTTCTTCTTCCATTTTAAAACTTTCCATTTTTCTCCCTTGAGTTCCTTGAATATTAAAATCCATAGAGTGAGTCAAATAACGTGTAAAACAAGCATAAAAGAAAGTTTGAACTGCAAGAAGTATGCAAATGTTATTTACATTAGGCCATAGCTCTTCACAGGAAATGGGCAATGTCAATCCTCATAAATCTGAATATATTTTGTCTCCTTAATATCTAGTTTTTTTCCTAAAGCTAGAGGGAAAATATAGCTTTTATAAAGTGACATCAAATGGAGTTTCATAGTGCATACTATAACAACCACTTTTTGTTACACTTGATGTTATGTCCTTCTGTGCATCTTTTTCTATTCCTTTATATTCCATCAGCCACACTTTTTCCATAACCTTTTGAAGTAAAACACAGAACATTAGCTAAAGAAATTAAATTATATAAAAAGATACTATCAGATGGAAGATCCCTGTTTTTAATTTACTTTGTGTTGACACAGATTTCTATCTGCTATCACTTTTCCTTATCAGGCTGACAAAATAGAATTTGTGCAGTGGATATACAGAAAAGTCACTGAATGGCTATCTGTCATAGTCAGAAAAGGTGCTATCTGTCATCAGTGGAGACCTTATTTACTTTTAAAAATGCTTGCCCATACACAGAATATCAACCACAGTGTCCTTGTCCTTTGCTCTGAACAGTGCGGTTATTAGAAATGAAGGAACTAGTACTAAATAACGTAACCTGTCTTTCTGCTCACAGATATTCTTTCAAATATCCAATCTGTACACTAAACTAAACCTCAAAAGTGGAAACAGTCCCAGGAAATATGAATAAGTATTTATTCAATATGACTGTAAGGTAATTATCTAATTTTAATCATGTTTATAACATTTTTCAGCTTGTATCATTTGCAAAATAAAGAGGGACTATGTGCTTCAGCAACTTTATCCATTGTGGTTAAGTACTTTAATCTCAGTATCCTAAACTCTTCTGACAAGTTACATGTAGAACCACAACAATTTTTATTTAAACATGAGTTTTTCTAGACTTAAATTAAGGAGCTTAAATTAAGGTTAAAAACCAGTTACTAAATAGTTTTTCTTCTCACAAAGAAGTGCTTAAGAAGTCCTGGGCTGAAATGAAAGAGAATGCCTCAGTACAATTTCTTGTCACTGGCTTATAACTGTGTTCCGTTTGAAAGAATGAAGCAGTAGAAGTAACATGTACTACAGTAAAAATTTTTTGCAGTATAGTGAGGCACTGGATTCCTTAATGTTAAAGTCAGGGCCTGTAAAGAAATATTTTTTAAAAATATATTTTTGAGCCTATTTTGAGATGACACAGTCCAAAACACAATCAACATTTTTTTTTCCCCTGTGGCACATTTAGGCACTGATCAAAGTCCTGTACAGATGAAAATGTAGTTATATGAAGAAATATAGTCCAAATGAAAAGACTTCCATGTAAGGTGTTCTCTGGCTGTATATTTCCCTTATATTTCTAGTTTGTCAGACAAGTTGTTGGTTTTTATTTGTTTGTTTTGCGTGTTTTGTTGTGGGTTTTTTTTTTCCTCCCCCAAAAATCTACTACAAAATTAAAGAGATTTAAAACTGATCTATTCTTAATATAGTCTTCAGTCCAAGAGAAAATCTTATTTTAGATTTTGAAAAATATTAGTTTCATCTTCAATTCCAGACCTGAAGTGATGTGTTATTTTAATTATTAAGAATATCCTAAGCATGAGAAATGATATTAAAAAGTAAGCACATCAAGACACAGAAATTAAAGATTAACTTCATAATATCTTACATTTAGAACTGTCCAATGATGATGAAGAACAATTGTTATGTTAGAGAGCCTATTAACATGAGACAGTAAACCTTGATGAAGATGCCACTGGTCTAAGAATACAGAAGAGAAACCCAAAATAAATGAAAGAGAAAATTTAACCTCTCTACCTCAAATATTGTAATGAGGCTAATATTTTAAGTGATCATGTGCATCATAAGATTGAGTATGTGCAAGAGACAAACATAAAAAAATGTGAAAAGTGAGCATACTCCCCCATATATGCCACATAGTAATCACTGTGCTGTGGGGAGCACAAGTTCTGCCAGACCAATGTCTAAATGACATGGATACTTTCTTGATAATCGATGTTTCTAGTTCCTGGAAGAATCCCTTGTATCCTTGAGGGAGTTGCTGTGTTTTGGGACATATTGTTCCCTAACACACACGCAGTTACTGTAGTAGTGACAGAAGTGGCAATTCTCTGCAGTGAGAGCAGTTCTGCACGGCACCTTTGTTAGGACTGAAGGCAATTCCCTTGGTTACATGAAACAGTGTAAGTGGCAGCTGCTTTTAAAAGGAAAAACTGCTGTGTATAAATTAAGATCCACTCTTTTGCCTTAGCAAGGGCAAATCTGGAGGATAGGTTGCAAATACCGAAAAGACTGTCACGGACTATTGGAGTTATGCTATTGGCTTCATTCTGAAAAGGGAAGAGCTAAGATTTCATTCTGCATGTGCACTGCAAGAAATACTCCCAAATCTCTTGGATTAATATCATTGTGAAGTAAAGTTATGTATGAGCCCAAAAAGATACAGACACATAAGGTTAAAGTCCACCATACCCTGGAGTCTCTTGCACAGTGAAGGAAGGATCATTCTTTAAAGATTTCTCCTCTGTAGTGTTTTTGTCTGTTTATCAGGATTTTAACAAAGTCTTTTCCTCCCCAAATGTAGCTGAACAAAGGTCAGAACAAAAACAGTAAGGAAATATGATGCACTGAAATTAAAAAAAACCCAACTTCTATCCCAGTTAGCCCAATTAAAGGGAAAATAATTAGAAGCAACATCACTGTAAAATAATTGCAGTGATCAGTTAGCTTGGCATGATAGTACTAAATCTATTCTTTTTCCTAAGGAGAGAGAGAATGCAAAACAAAATCCAGAAAAGAAGAGTACCGCAGTGCTCTAAAATTATTTTCTTTGGAATAGGTTTCAAAACAAGAAAATTTCAAATTAAGCATAAATGGATGCTGTGATTCCACCTTCCAATAAAAATCTAAAGGACTTAAGAAACTCTAGGGGCAGATTCTTAAAAAGTATTCTTAAAAACTAAAACATCAAGAGGTACTGTACTGGCCTGAAAAAATTAGAAGACTAATCTTGGGATTTTTCTAAAATCCTAATTATTATTTTTCTAATGTATGAATAATAGCAGTAGTGGTACTCTTTGAAGAAATGGGCTTGTCTGAGCTGTAGTTGTTGTTCGTTTGTTTTCCTGGCTACTGTCCACGTAGCACGATGGCATTCCAGAAGTGTTGTGTTCTGGATTTGGAAAAGCTACAAGGACAACACAATTACGTTGGTATCCACCTGGCTGTTTGGGAAATATCTATGTCTGAGCTAGTCCCCCAGACCTCCTTTTCTGAATTGAACTATCACTAAGTGAGTAACTTTTAGAGAGCAGATTAACCTGGCTTTTTCAATGAATATAAAGAGATCCTAAAAAGACTACCTCAGGTACAGATGTTGACAACGTAAAGTTAGGTGAAATGACTCTTTCCCTTACAAGTTTGATATCATCCGTTCAGTTGCTTCCACTTGTGTGTCTCTCCTTTCTTCTTGCAGGAGGTGATAATTTGGTGCTATCTTGTCAAATACTAAACATTTGCTTTTGATGCTCAAACTGTTTATCCAGGAAGGAAGGTTTTGCACTTACTGGCGTGGAAGACGTGGAGGAAAATTGAGAAAAGATAAGAGCAGACAGCTGAAAACAGCAAAGAAAAGAGAGCTAGTATTTCTCTTTTGCTTCCAACTACCTTTTCCTTTCTCTTCCCGTATAATTTCCAGGTAACAAATACTATAAGCGGTGTGATAATTGAATAAAGACAAGCTATACAGCCATCATGGATGCTTTGTTTGATGCCATACTGCTCATTTCTGATCATGCAGCTCTCAGCTATACAGCTAGTATTTGCTCAGGGAAGTAGTCTGGTTTATCAAAGTTTCTATAGCTTTTATAGTTGTATGTATATTTGAGTACTCCTGAAGGGTTTCCCCTCAGTCTCCTCTTCTCCAGGCTGAATACAAACCGAGTAACCTCCGCTGCTCCTTATAAGGCTTCCCCCCAAGATCCTTCACCATCCTTGTGGCCCTCCTTTGGACACTGTCTCATAGCTTAACGTCTTTTTTATATTGTGGTGCCCAAACCTGCACACAATATTCAAGGTGAGGCCACTCCAGTGCAGAGCAGAGTGGGACAATCCCCTCCCTTGACCAGCTGGGGATGCTTTGCCTGATGCCCCCCAGGACACGGTTGGCCCTCCTGGATGCCAGGGCACTGCTGACTCATATTCAATTTGTCATTGACCAGGACCTTCTGCTCTCCAGCCTCTCATTCCCTAGTCTATACATGCTACCAAAATTGCCCCATTCCATGTGCAGAATCTGGCACTCACCCTTGTTAAACTTCATATGGTTGGTGATTGCCTATCTCTGTGCTTTGTCAAGGTGTCTCTGCAGGACCTCTCTGCCCTCAAGTGAGTTGACAGCTGCTCCCAGTTTGGTGCCATTTGAATCCCAAAACCACATCTCAGAATTGTTTTAGGTGGGTCATCTTTAGGCTGTATGTTTTTGCAGCAGGTCTCCTCTGTAAGTGGTTGCAGTTCGATGACCATGAACATTTCTGTACATACCTAATTTACTAGTGCTATGAGTCACTAATATAACATTATATCTGAAGGACATGCTTGATCTACCTTCAGGAAGAGGAGAAATCCCTTTAGAAAATTCTTTCCTGTTCTATAACTGGGCTTGTGTTCCAGTCAGATACCAAAAATAAATTTGAAGTCATGGTGAAGTCAAGGAAATGTGCAAATGACCCCATTGGTTAAACAAGGGTGGACTGGACGTGTTAATTTGACATCTTTCTACTAGCACAACTGCAGCAAATCTGGGGCTGATCAGTATTCACAGTTTGCATGATTTTGAGGTAAGAGAAGTGATGCTGGTTGGTTATTGCCATTAGTGAAAGGGGGTTTGCACCCAGAGCTGGATGTTTTAAAGGATTATCTCCTAGTATAATTCAGTTCATTTCCAAAACTATGAAAATACAAGCATGTCCTTTACAAAAATATAGGATGCTGGAATGCTTTTATCCCTATGCCAATAGTCACGTGGCAGGTAAAGTGGTTAAGTTCAATTCTCTACTCTCTACATTGAGGAATTGAATCTACTTCTCCTGCTGACAAGATGCATGTACCTGTCACCAAACTAGAATCTTTTCTAGAGAGGAAGTGAGATACCCTTTTCTCCTCCAATGAACATTTATGCTAAAAAAATGAGAGATCCTCTAGAAAGTGCTAAGTAAATTTAAGGGATTAATGGTGAATGTCCAAGGAATGGGTTAGAGATCTGTCCTCACTCTCTTAGTGAGAAATTTACCAGCTAAGGATATATAAGAATCAAGAGAATTAGTAACTTTAAAAAGTGGTTTATTTCTGATTAAAAGAAATAGTCTGTATATATGAATCAATGTTTAATTTTATAAAGTGGTTGCCTTGGTTGTATTTTTTTCCTAACGGACATGATTAGACCCAATTCACTTTGGTACACATGTGGTGACACTGGCATAAAACTCATACAAAAGTGAAGAATCATGCCCTTTAAATGCTCTAATTTTAACTTGTTAACTCTGTTCCCTGGTGTCTTTTGAACTTTGTATTTGCTTATTGACCCGTGGTACAGTGAATTTTGTTTCACAACAGAAAGATGTGTCTGAAAATTAAATCACACCCATATGCCTCTGAAGTGAAGTCTTATTAAGCAGAGATATAGAACAATAGTCCATAACCTTTAAGTGTTCTAGCTGATTCTATAACAGCGTTTTCTACGGCTGTTAGAACTAATGTTTCTCTACTATTTCAGAACATTTTTATAGTATTGATTTTATCATTATTATGCTCAATAAACTTTTAGTATTTTTTTAACAAGTACATGTGATTTTCCTGAGCAATAGATTGTCTCACAGGAAAAGGACGCTTTAAGCATCTCTGAATGTGTGGGCATACCAGTGAGATACAGAGAGTCTATTATGTAGCTACTTCATTTCAGTGTGCATTAGGTAGAGATAAGAGCATTTTGTTTGATTAATTCCATGCAAAATCTTCTATCAAATTAATAATATCCCTTTAATAGGCATATCCACTTAGTAAATGAGATATCATCAACTTTCTCTACTGCAAACATTGCAGTATTTATCTGTTTCTCTGATAATAGTAGCTGTAAGCCTATGACCCTAAAGAAATAAAACATACATTTGACAGGACAAGGGTCAAGGTTTGCACTGGATTTATACACAAAGATTTTTTTTTGCATTTATTGTCTTGGGTACTTAGCAGGACTAAACTTTCAAAAATGACACAAAAGCCAACAGTAACTACAGGCAATCTATAAACTGTTCCCTGAAATTCAACGTAAAGAGAAAAAATGTGCACCTTTCTAAAATCTCTACAGAAATGCTATTAATGTGCATTGAGAACAGAATCTAATAATAAAAACATAATTACTCCTAAATTTACAATCCATGTTTCTGAAGAACTCCCATGATAACCTTATTGCTTCTAATGATATATGCACGTAGAAGCTGAGATTTGATTGAATATAATTAAAATTCAAGGCAGAGGGTCTTATGATTGTTCAGATCATGTGCCTCAGATGACTAAACACCAGAGAAAGAGGAAACTGCCTCAGCTAAAAAGATAGCACACCAGTGAAGATCTACCAACTGGTCATTGAATTTTGACCGGAAATCCGAAAGACTATGTGCACCTCAGTAATCTGTAGCTGCTCTTCAGAAGGCAGAAATGAGAATATGGCCTGACATATACTTGTAACACTGGGACTGTTCCAGAACACCTTTTTTTTTTTCCCCCCTCTTTACTGGATCTACAACAGGACAACAAAAATTTGATGATCCAGATCCCTGCATTTGATTTCATAAAGGTTGGCTGTTTACTGATACTTGGTTGCTGATAATGGTAGGCATAGAGCACCTAGAAATGCTAACATTTAACAAACAAAGCACATGTTCCCTAAGTGCTGCATTTTCTATGTGTGCTCTGAAAGTTCACATACTGACAGTGTCTGATGAAACAAAAGCAGATTAATTTATTTTAAAATATCAATCCCTGAGGATTACACTCTGGTACCAAGATACTAGGTTCAGTTCCCAGGAAAGCCCATGAGTATTCAAAATTACATTCTCTGTTTCCCATTTACAAGGGAAAGACCTAATGGCACAAGATAGAGAAAATAAATTTCTAGAGCTCACTGATGGGAACATTCTGCTGCAGATTTGGATTTTGAACCTGTGCTGGTGTGGATATGACTGCCAAATCAGACTATTATATTGGACAATGTATATAAAAATGTAAAAACTCAATGGTTGTGCTGTGATATTTCCTCACAATATTTTCCTAGTTTCCAAGTACTTGTTTAATGGAATCTAAAATCATTCTTCTGTGTTTCATAGGAGTCCTTCTCCTTCAGTTTCCTCCACTGAACATGGATAATCTTAGAGTTTCTGCAAAACACAATGATTATAAACTGGTACAAAGGATATTCTGATTTGTTCATCTGAACTGGCCACTTTCCAGTTTCACTTAATGTCCCTCTGATTTTGCATTGGAAACTGCAGTGAACATTATTCATCATTATTCATCTTCTTATTGCCACTCATGATTCTGTAATCTTTTATCATATTCCATTTTGGTAACTTTTTGGCAGGCTGATGAACCCTAGTCTTGTTATGGAAGTTATTCTATCCATTTGATGATACTTTTTACTCCTCTCTAAATAATTTTCAGTACTACCAGTATTGACTCTGTATTCAAAATTGTAGAAAAATAACACTATGTACTGATGCTTTGCAGTTTTATCCTCTCTTTCATTTGTAATAATTTATAAGGTTCTTTTTGTTTTTCTAACTGCCACCTAGCAGAGACCTCACATTTTTTAAAATTATCTTTATAACGTAAATATTATATTCTCTCCATTTTTAAGAACAAATAATCAGTTCAGGAGTCCATCGCTATATAGGTAAAATAAGACACTGTATAGGTAAAATAAGATACAGTATAGGTAAAATCAGTTTTGTTTTCCTACATCTTTAATTTCATATTAAAATTCTACTGAATTTCATTTATGCCTTTATTGCCCAATCAATATCACATTTCTTTTTTAGAATTTTCTGAACCTCACATATATTAATATTGACCACTAGGTTCTGCATTACTTTGAATTGCCTCTTAATGCAACCCCTTTTTCAGATTACTTATATATGTGTGGGGGAAATGAATTTCAGTGCTGTGTCCTCCAATTTGGGAGTTAAACAATTCTGCTTCCTATCTTTTTATTTTGAACTCTATATATTTACTGTGGTGAGGTTTTTTCATTACATCCAGAACACCTACTTGCTTTACTTACATGTCTTAAATGTAGAGCCTTTTTCTGGGATGTAGCCCACTGAGCCATAGACATAACTTCCCAAATGTCCGTTCTCTCATTGGTCCTATGAAATTTACAGTGACTACTCCAGGCACTTTAATTTGAAAGAACACATTCACTCATGCTGTTTAGTTCAATCTGTACTCTAATGTAGACCTCAATACTATCTCCAAAAGAAATTTTCAGACTGAGAAAATCGATGTCCATATGGTGTCTACTTCAGAGACTCAATCAGATACACTATTCAGAAAATTTAGGAGAATTTCTTCTTCAGATTTTTCCATCACTCCCAGCAGCCATGAACTAGCTACGGTGAACTCCACTTCTAGGCTCTATAGCTCTCCCCATGCTTGCACAGAGAATATACATACGCTGCTCAAGCTTATGAAATCCGCCAGGTATTGAGGTGTCTAAAGCTTTGTTCAGTAACACCCCAGTTCATTTCTGAATCTGAATCTGACCTTCACGTATGAAAGAAGTATAAACTCACATTTTTTCCATATCAGTTATCTGCTCATACCTTTCAGTAAATGCATCGGAGCTCTTGTTTCATAAAAGCTCTGCTGTCACTCAAATTCATTCCTAAGCCAATTTAATGGCTCACCAAGTACAATAACTTAAATAAGCCAAAGACTCAAACAAAGAAAGCTTATGAAAAAGAAAACTGGGAACACAAACCGCATTTGACACTCAGAAAAATTGACTTTATGTGATTTTTTTTTTTACAGGCAATATTTGAATAATTATTGCTCTCTCTTGAGACTAGAAGACAACATTAATTTAAGCTAAGTTGAAATTTCTGATCTTGCTGCATGTCTTTCCTAGGCAGCTGCATAGAAAAAACATTCATTTTAGCAAGCATTTTGAGCACAAAACAATGACACTTACAGATGAATGAAATGATAAGAAAAATATACACGGTCATCTTAGAACAGCATAACAGTTGTCTAGCTAATGACTAAAGCAGCCTCCAGTTGAAGTATGCAGTTTTGGTGTTTGTTACTTGTCTTTGTTTCCTCCAACAGACCATGCCATTCATCACACTCCTTTTCCTTTTACGAAGTGCCACTCTTGGCATTTGTTAGAGTTTAACACAACAAAATAGTACCTTAATGTCCTTTGGCAAACCTTCTTCCTGTCCCTCCAGAAGAATTATTTGAATGAAAAACGTTCTCAGACTTGCTCACTCAACTCCTTGCTTCTTCTTCATGATTTCAAAACCAGCTACTTTCATATAATTTCTCTTCAGTCCTTATAGTTTTGTCAGTAAACCAAGTCGGTCAGAGAGCACTCATGAGTAAGTCTCCTTCCCTCTGGTCTCAATCATGTAAGCGTTACAGCACGAGCAAGGCAGAACCCTATGAGATGTGATCTGACAGGTTTTATAGTAAATTTCATATGACTTGAGGAGAGATTTGGTCGAAGAACTGATGGAGAAAAATGCTCATTGTGATTTACTTGTTTATCATTTTACAAGAGAAAGAGGCTTGTGTTTTACACCATGTGAATTCCACTTGGAATTAGGTTCCTTCCTCCTTCAGCGAAAAGGGGTTGAATGAGAGTCGAAATCTGAAATGCCATCTGGAAAATATTAAGACAGAGATAATTTGCATTCCTTATCCCTTACTCTGGCTAATTACCAATTTACTATGTATTATCATTTTATAGAAATCTTGAATGCTTAAAATAGCTCTTCCCAGTTCTTCTGATTGTTCAAGTGGTCTTGGACATTATTAATGTAGAATATGAAAATCACAAAGCCTTAATGTGACATGTTTCTAATCAGTATGTCTTGAAGAAAGAAGTATTTTTTTCAAGTGACAGTATATTGTTACTTTCAGTGCATTCAAATTCACATATAGTGATTCCACAGTACTTACATTTTCAAAAACCGTTACTGTCATTTAGTGCCATTTTATAGTACAATACTAATGTTATGCTAACACTAAATTCAACTCCTTTCTAAAATGCAGCACGGAATAACTCTCCTTTCTTTTAAGTGATCTTTCTTTTACCTCATTTTTAATAAATTATAGAAAACATTAAGTATGCTACTGATGCTTTCACAGAAGTACTTGTATGACACTTTCATTCTGTTTTTAGACTCATAATCTGAATTAATTATGAATGATGTAAAGATTATAAATGATTGGGTTGTCTTCTGAAAATGTAAATTGATTTTACATGCATTTCCTCCTTCTTTTTTCTAAAATAGACTTAATGTTCCAAGCTGAAACATCTGCTTTCAATAAAATCCTTGTGTATTTGTCCCATCAAACGCGCTTGTAATATGTAATTTCTCTTTTGTTTGCAGCTATTTCCATACTTTTTCCTTTTCTTTGTTTCAGACTTATAAAAAAGGAAGTTAAATCCTTCGTCCATCTGAGGCATATTGTCATTTTCCTTGGAGTGGTGAATCTCAAAGCTTGGAGTAAAGTGCAATAGACATTTATGACCTGGAACAAGACGTTCACTTGGGACGTATGAAGTCTGAGTGAGATCTGCCACTACAGCAGTAGGTGTGTTCCTGACAGAAGAGTGTAAAGAAGGGGTTACATCCTAATTCCCTTGGCTTCACCTGGTATGGGGAAACCAGTGTGTCACTCTGAAATTTGCCTCTGCAGGCACTGTAGTGCAATAAGAGGGCATTTGTACAACAGAAAGCAAAGACTTGTGTATAAAGCAAACATCATGCTGACTTGTTTTCCGACAGCACAGACAAAAGACACAGAAGTTCCTTTCATCTCTTCCCATTTCAGCCAATTTTGCATTTCAGGGAGAAATCAAGGACATCAGGTATTTCCACTTCATTAGAAGAGGAAATGGAAGAAGCTTTTTGGTTGCTCCATCTGGCCACTTGCAGTGGCTCAGGAGGGGTCTTTTGCAGAGTTAAAAGAGGACTAGAGACTGTCCCTTTTGCAAAGAAAGTCTTCCAAATCTTCTTTGTCCTCATATCCATGCTAAAGCTAAAAATCAGCCAGAGAGCGAGAAAGGGTCATGCTGAATGTGGTAATCTGTACTCACAGACTTTTCAAGGGATTCCAGGAAACTTATGTATAAACATGGGACAAAAGCAAAACGCAGCCTGGCAGACAAACAAAAATTCAATTTCAATGTGTTTTTTTTTCTTTTTTTAAATTCTATACCAATTCAGCTTTCAGTGAAAGTAGCTATGCAAATAAAGCTCAGAAATAATTTACAATTGCACCTGAAAGTCCCATGTTAATTTATTTTTCCTTTTTATTTCATCATGGCTTCCACCTCCCAGCAAACTATTTTAAAAACCTAGTTACAGGTTTTTAAAACTAAGTAGGCAGTTTCCTGGGGCTGTCACAGCTTTAATACGTACATTTCCTTTGAGAAGTTTGCAGATCATTCTGTTGAGAGGAACAAGGAATTATTTAGGGCATTCACTGAGTTTCAGCTGCTAATTCCCCTTCCTTCTCCTGTAGAGTCCCAGAAGGATCAGCAAATTCAGTCTTTAAGCCATGTCTCCAACTTCTCTTTCCCTCCCCCCTGAACATTATCAATGATTCAACCCAATATCAACTCTTCAACCTAACTATCTCCCTAACTTTCCCATAGCACAGAACAACTTCAACACAACACTCTTGGAGTAGGTAAATTTAACTTTTCTTATGTTTTTTGAGAAGCCAAGCCAAGATCCAGATAAATATTCAGATTTCCTGAAGACTTTTAGAATCCTGGAATGGAAAATAAAAGAGAACTTCTTCCTTTTTGTTTAATTTACTCAGATTATGTTGTCTGTTCATCATTTGTTCTGCACTAAGTTAGATGATTTCATTCTCCAAGGCTACACTCCAGAAACTATTCAACATTTATTTAAAAATACTTTCAATGTTTCCTGTTAATCAGTCCCAAATTTATTGATGTTTATTTATCACTATATCTTTACACTCTATGATGTGCTTGTTATGTTGATTTCATCTGTACTACTCCATACAGCCACAGTCTTCATGGTGAATTACATTTTTTGAGACCTTTATCCATAAACATTCCTATAACATGCTGCCATTTGCCAAATATCTTGAATTTAGCTTTTCTGTTTTTCTTTGCGTGTGTAAAAACAAAATTGAAGAAATAAGGTATAAAAACTGTGAATTAGATGACTAAGAAAGGGTTAACGTGATTTTTTGTTTTTTCAATTTTCTGAAAAAAGTCAGAAATTACAGTCCTGACTGTTGCTTGCATTAAAAACTAATCGTAGTCAACAGAAAAATTAAGATAGTTTCATTACATAATTTGAAGGTTTTCCTAAATTGAAAGTCTAAACATAATTTTTTGTAACAGCCCTGTGTATAGTGTGAATGGATTATCTTTACAGCTAATTCATACCATAATCACTTGTTCAGTTGTGTCACATCTAAATCTTGGGAGTTAGTGTACTCATCACTTCTGGAAGTGACCAAAATGTCACATTCCCATGGAAAATAAAAATATAGTGAGCAAAGCTGGAGGCAGTAACTGGTCTAGTTGACGTCTTTGATATTTTTTGTTTTCCTTTATTGGCAACTATTTTTTCAATTTTATTTTTCAATAAATAAAAAAGAATGTTTTGCAGTTATACACCGCATTTCCTTCCAATGTTACTCTTTTATTGTGATTAGAATTTTACATTAAGTGTTAATGCTTTTTACTAAGACGCACATTAATTGTAACATCTAGTTTCAATTAGCTCTAACAGAGTGCATGTATAACTGCAAAGTCTATTGTGCATATCCTCACATAGATGGAGAAATGGAGTAAAAGCTATTATTTTGATGTCCTGATAAATTATGTTCCATATTATGTTAGATTAACAAAATGCATGACTAATGTCCCATGCACACACGAACTGTGACAGCATTTCTGAGTGTTAATAAGTCTGAACACTGGCTGATGTCCAGTTTCTTTTTTTATGGTAAACGCAAATTAATTCCACTTCTTCTCATTATGTTTTGTAATTTAGTTCTAAATGCTCAAATATAGTCATTGTTGTTGGCAACTTTTATCCTGTAGCTCTCCACGTTGAATTAAAAGTAATAATAAAAATAAAGTAATGATTATATCTAGATTGGAGCCTGAAGACAGTTGTTCTCTCTGAAAACACATTGCAAAATTTCACATAAACAAATTAGCGGTTAACAGCAGCACTTGTTTGAAGCACAGTGAACATAGAGATACTGAATTTGTTTGCAAACTTCACCAGTATTCAAACCAACATAGAGATTTTTCTGTGAAATAGAACATTAGTGTCAGAAAATTATGTTACCATTTTGTTATAGAAATAAAACCCTTGGTTTCTGCAGCTGTGAGGTACTACTGAGACTAAGGACACGGAAGTATGCTAAGAGCACTGACATCAGAATAAGGATATGGTTGGCTGCCACCCTGTAGACACATCAAATAGCAATTGTAAGAGGCGTTTAGAGACCTTTGGATAGTGCAAACTGATCCATTCCCTACCACCAATAGTAGGAGGACCATGATGCTTTTCTTAGACATAAAGCACCTGGAAACTTTGCTTTGAATCTGAGATCATAACATCATAGAATCATAGAACTGCCTGGGTTGCAAGGGATCTTAAAGATCATATAGTTACACCCTGCCTGCCATGGACAGGGATACCTTTCACTAGACCAGACTTCTCAGAGCTCCATCCAGCCTCACCTTGAACACTTGAATAGGAGTGGGGCATCCACAGCTTCCCTGAGAAATCTGTTCCAGTGCCTCACCGCCCTGACAGTAAAAAATTTTTGCTTTCTTCCAAGCCTGGATGGTACTTGGTTTGCAGAAGCATTATATAGTGCGAGTTCATAAAATAGTTGTCACAGCCTGGGCTGCTCAGGCCAACTCTGGACACAGACATGATGTATGTACAAATATGATTAGTCCAAAGTATACACCATATATGGTGTCTAGAATATTAGGTTGCTAGATAGAAAATAGTATTGTCCTTAGCATGTGCCATTGAGTTCAGGATCATGTTTTAATGGCACTCTTTTGTTTCTCTGATGTGACTACAATCTTGGATAGGTGTTCTTAAAATGTTTACTGACTCCTGGAGTCCCTGTGCAGTAAAGAAGTGGGAGCAGAGAACAGTTTCATTTGTCTGAGAGGCAGACCAATCTTGGATTGACAGGAGACTGTAGTGAATCTTTGCATGCAGAGAACAAGCACCTAGGCCTTTAACCTGATGTAAATAAATATGTGAAGCAGGGCATTTTACACAAGTTGAAAACTGTGTTTTGAATCTACAGCTGAAGCCATTCTAAGTACAATGTAGATGAGAGGCAGGTGCAGTGGGTACAGTATGATTGGGAAGCAGTGCGCCTATGATTGTGGCATAGGATACAGAAATTATTCATTTTGCACTGTATTTTGCAATCCAGCATTGTGTGATGCAAAACACAGCTTCCTTTATAGTGCAATAGACAGGCTCAGGCTGCTTCAGAGTACATTTGTGATCCAAATATTCTAGGCATGCCACATATGAAAGGCGCAAAAAAATCTTAGTGCTTTTCCTTGAGTATAGTGGTTTGGCATTGCTGAAAAAGACTATGTCTAATGAATGGTAAGGCCAGAGCCCTACAAGCCACCCTGGTAAGAATGTTCAACCCATGTCTAAATATTTGACAGCTGGGCCATAACACACAGTGACTTATTATTTACTATTAGTTTGCTCCTATCTGACATTAGTGAACATTGCAAATAAGTGGTGTTGCTGTTAACTCGAAGAACGAGGTCAATTATACACATATGTCCCCAAAAGACTCATCTTTGAAACATCTTCATAGTTGATTGGTGAATGATGAACAAATTAGCAAATTGAATCTGACAGAGCAATACTTCTCTAGCCATTCTTAACCATTTTTTCATGTCAATATGATTTGAAAGAATATAGAACAGTAAGGGAAAAAAAAGGTGAGAATATAGTTTATTCTTTGGGCAAGTATTTCCAGCTACTTAAAGGAAAAGTCAAAGATAGAAATAAGTTAACAATTTTAATAATAAATGGATACTGCACATTGTAGAGGTAGCAAATTATTTCAGATACAGCACAGTTGTTGGAATTTAACTATTTGACAGAAAACAGAATCTCTGAAGGGCTTCTGTGTGTGTGTTGGTGGAACTATAATTGAACCAATAAATAGACCAGGGCTTATTGAGACTTATTAACTCCATAGCCTGTCCTGCATTATTGTTACTGCTCTTAAGGCTTTTAACTGTGAATATTTTCCTCAAGAGGAACATGTGTAGTTTTCCAAGAAGTTTTTTCTTCCCCGTCCTCCTAAGTGTCTAAATATTGCCTAAGTGTAGACTCATCACCTCTATCTAGGGAAAAATAAGCCTCTGGAGGGACTGTTTCAACTCCTCCTAAAATATGGATCTAAGATTAACTGGTCTCCAAAAGTGTAATTTCTCATCACTGGTTTTAGGAGAAACCTAGGGTGATTAATGACTTAAATGTCTTTTGAGATAAAACTTACCATTGGTATGTTTTCATTTAAGATTAGTACACAAACAGTCCCAAATAATGGCAGAAGTAATGGCTCTATTTGTATTCTAAGAAATTGTCATTGAGATAAGAATGGAGAGAAGAAAGATCTGCTCTATTTTCTTTTAGACTGTTCTGTGAAAGAACATTTTCCTGTGATTAAGTTCTGGTCTGTTTCTAAGTAAAAAGACTATTATGTTTTATGACAGATTTATTAATGAGTAGATAGATCTTTTTTCTTCTTTCCTTATATTGTAGGTTCTCTTAAATATGTAGCAGAAACTTTAGCATTCTAGTAATGAACATTTCTGATTTGAAAAGTTGTGATAGAATCTGAGTATACGGACTGGGATTATCTGCAGAGTTGAAAAGGAGGGCTATGTTTTCTTCCTTAGAGATTATAGACTCTTTGTTTATGGTGGACAACATTTTTGAAAGCAATTACTGTAATTAAATCAAGAAATCATACACAAATTTCATTATAACACTTCATGCCATTATCCTATTCCAGCTAAACATCCAAAGTTAGTTGTCCCTATTGAAAATCACATCAAAACAAACCAAACCTGAAAACTTCTAGCTGAAATACACATCTCTGGTGCCTAGTTCACCTGTAACATATAAGTTATCATATATAAGATTTATTATTTTAGAGATACATTTCCCCCCAACAAATTCAATGTTTCTTCCTATCAACTAGACACAAGACATAGGCTCTGATTAGTCAGTGGGTATCTTTGCATGTGAATCCACATGACATTCCTTGAAATAATTTTGAATACTTCTATTTTATTCCCATATTACATTTCTATAATGCTTCAAATCTATTAATTTTATAAACTTCCCTCCTTCTTTTCAAAAAAATTTTTGCTTATTTCATTACAGAACCTACTTTCATAATTAATCATCAAAGAACTATCACAGCAAATATATAAATGCTTAATAAGCACAGTCTAGAGCTAAAAGTATTAATGAGATCATTCCTCTGAATTCAAACACTGCTTTGTGTTTCTTACTTTCCCTTTCATTGTCAAATCTTATTGGAGTCAGAACTTCCTAAATCCTGGTCTACAATCCTTTTTTTACTGATTTAAAATTACATATTGCACTCTATGTTGCTAATCCTATTTTACAGTCTTATGCTTTTTATAGGAGCAAGTGATTGTGATTTAAAGTGCATTGAAATTCTGACTATGTTAAAAGTTGTGACATATCAAGAAAGGAGATGAAAAGGGAAGTATTCAGGGCAGAAAGGACAGTCTTATCTGATGTAGGTGAACCAGATAAACAAAAAATATTCCATGTTTTTTTAAAAGAAGGATTTCACAGTCACATAAGAACACTTCCACTGGAAGTCCTTCATTAAAAGTAGTCCTGTATGCTTATGTTTCAAAACTCTAGAGTTTGAGAAGTGATAGCTTCCTACCACAACCAGAAGCAAATTATTTTATTTTATTAAAATAATTAACTCAAATCTTATTTAAATTTATGAAATGGAAAGGGAGGATTCTAAGTCAATTGGCAGCATGCTTTGTCTAGCATCAAAACTAGCAAATCAAGGAAAACATTTACAAATTCTGTATCGGTAATGACATTTTCTTTTATCTGCCTTTTCTGTCTAGCTGCATAGGCCTTCTGAGCAAGAAGTGTCTGTGTCTGCATATTGATATCGTACCTAACTCAAAGTGTCTTCTCAGTGATCCTTTTAATAAAAATAGTAAACTGTTGTCTGAAAACCTGTTTTGAAGTAAAAATTTGGATCAGTAATTTTTCCTGATTATATCCTAGAGTAAACTTTGATTTTGGAAATTTCTGGGATAATTTTTTAATAGATTGAGAAAGGCAAGGTTCCTACCTTGGATTTGAGCATTCATAGTTACACAAACTCTTATGTGGGTCTTAGATTGTTTCTTCATCTGTTGTTAGAAGAATATTAATGTTCAATATTTTAATTGTCAGCTGAGTACTACTTTATTTTGGTTATACATATGCTCCATGAAAAGAAACATCCATCCTTTTAAGTATATGGGCACTCCCTGATACAAGTTAGAAACACAGTAAAATAATATCTTTCCTCAGTTATTGTCCTGAATCAACCCCTATGACTGAAGGCCTATTTCTGATCTTTTTGGAATTCTTCCTGTTTCTATCAGCTCAGGAAACACATCTCACCGCTCACTCTCTCAAGATCAGTGACCTAGAGCGATTTTACCATTCAGTTGTCTGAGAGGAGTTGAAGCTGCTAGACACAACTGAGTGGGAGGGATTCTGATGCTGGTGAAGTGTTTTCTCATTTTTTGCTAGAGTTAGAAGCTCAGTTTTCTCAGACAGGCCACAGGCAGCAGTCAAGTTTATGAAGATTCATTTTCACTTATTCTTTGTAACATTGCTATTGCCAGATCCCTTTGCCTTTTCTGATATTAAGTAACTTGAAATCCTCATGCTAATTTTGTTGAATGGTATAGAGGAGAGAAAATTTTGAGTCTGCTTCTTTTCTAGATTCCCACAAACAGATGTCCTTTATGCTTTGTTACTTTCTCTCTGGGAACTGTGCTGATGAAGTGAGTTAGCAGTGTGTTGCATGTTAGCATTGTCATCACGTACAAGTTTATTAGTGTGTGATATCCACCATGTACATTGATCCAGGACACCACGCAGTACCATGCTTGTATTTTATTTATTAATTCATACTCTGTAGAAAGGAACATGGCAAAGACTGCAGCAATGTGAAAGGTTGAAAGGGCTGGCATGAACTAAACAGGGTAATAAGGAAATAACCCTGGCAATCCAGAGGACAGGAAAAAGGCAGGAAGGTAATTTTTGTCCCTGTCTGCAAAATTTCTGAATTTCTATTCAAAACCAGATGAAATTAAGTCTCTGGAGCATTTTTGTGGTTTGAATTCATAACGGAAAAAACCTATGTCACCAAAAATTATGCCGCTCTGAAGCCAAAACCTGTGATCAAGAAGGTAAAGAGCTGTGTGAGATTATATCCCCGGTTATCTTACCCAATGAAAAGGTTACATCTCATTATCCTACATGTCATATTCATGCCGTGCTTATTTCCTTCATCCTTTATTTCAAGAATAAGTCAGAACTCTCTCCTGAACTCAAGACAAGTCAAAAGAGCAAAATTTGCTGCTAATCAAGCTTGTGAGTAAAAAGCATTTGGATTCTGAAAAAACTGTATTTCTACAATGAAAAACATTTTGTTGAAAATTCTCTGCATCTCATAAAGTCATTACTTCAGGGCTATATGTCATTGCAGAATTCTATATTGAGAGAATGAAACAAGGAAAATATATATTAACACCATACTCTAACCAACTGGGCTAATCTAAGGGTCCCATGCACATAGTGTCACTTCGTGAGAACACTTTGTGAGAACACAAGTCAAATTCAAAGAAGCTGAATGACCACATTTTATAAGGTAAACAAAATAGAAACTACATTATATCTGAACAGCTTACATTAAGAGAGTCTGCAAAGTATCTGTGTGTTACCTGGTACTTGAACTGACTGGTTCTAATTGCTTGCACTTTGTAACATTTTACCTTCATATTTGCAGTAACATTTCTTCCTTCAGTATGGAATCATAGAATCATAAATTATCCTGAGTTGGAAGGGACCCACAAAGATCATCCAAGTCCAACTCCAGGCCCTGCACAGGACAGCTCCCAGAATGACACCGTGTGCCTGAAAGCATTGTCCAGGCGCTTCTTGAACTCTGTCAGGCTTGGTGCTGTGACCACTTCCCTGGGGAGCCTGTGCCAATGCCCAAACACTCTGTGGCTGAAGAAGTTTTCCTTAACCTAACCTAAACCTCCTCTGGCACAGCTTCATGCCATTCCCTCAGGTCCTGTCACTGGTCACCACAGAAAGGAGATCAGTGCCTGTCCCTCCACTTCCCTTCACGTCTTTCTTATGTTGTGGCATCACAGTACTCAAGGTGACCACTACAATGTCAATTCTGAGTATGAACTGGAGACTTTTGTTTAACTTCTTATGCCTATAAATAGTAAGATCCTTATTGTAGTGGATTCATTAATTTGAAAAGAAAGTTTTGTTATATTTTAAAGGTGGATTCAAATAGTTATATTAAAAATAAAGCAGTGGCTAATGACAATTAAATGTAAGTGAATCCAATCTCAGAATTTTTACCTTTTCTTATAAAGCCTCACTATGCTTGAGCCTCAGGACATGACACAACCATGTCTAAGAATTTATTGCTCCTAAACAAGAATTGTGTCAAGGACACCCACAAGTCCATATTGGTACAGACTGTTCAGTAGTTGATTGATCATTGTTACGTGATAGGTTGATTCTTTGCACGTTTCTGGGGGTTTTTTATGGTATTTAATATGTATAATGTATATAATGTGCCATTAGGCAAAATCTGTAAGGTTTAGTTAAATGTTGAACTCCTGGAAAACTCACATTTCATTATTCGTCTAATGGCAATGGAAAACTGAAGAGCCATTTTGGTCATGTTTAGCCCTGTAAATAATTTAAAGATCCTCATTTAAATTGTGAACATAACAGTTAACACTTACTGCGAGTGAAACCAGCCTCATGAAGGGACCAGTTAGACCACAACTTAATACTACATTTCCTAGTTTTTGTCATCTCACTACAATTTTAAGAATTAAAAGAGAAAAATCTGCTTTGTGGCTTTGATATCCAAATGATCACAGCCATTTGGAACATGTGGACCTTCTGAAATGATGCTTCTTATTTAATAAAAAAATTGAAATGTTTTTGTTTAGGTTTTTTTAATTTGTTCTGTTTTGTGTTTTTTTAATATACAAAGAAATGCTGTAGCACTAGTACTGAACAGTTTTCTAGGAAATCAAAATATTTTTATGAATCACTTATAAAACATTTATGGAATTATTTATAATGATACTGCTTTTATAAGGATTTTCTCAAAACATGCACATGCAAATAAAAAACCACTGGGAGTAGCACATAAACAATTGCAAAATTATGTTTGGTGTTCAATTATGAGTGAAAGTGGAATTAATTTCCTAGAATGATCATTACTGAGGTAATACATCTAATTATAACTTTACTTTTATGATGTCTTCCTTATAGGTTGTCACACTAAAAGTGAAAAGTGTTAGATATTTATATAAACTAATTTAAAGTAAATTCAGTCATGGACACTAGGAAAAAAAAGACAGGCTTTGTCTTTCATTGGAAATTTAACAACAGAAGCTGTAACCCACACGAAAATAGTTACTTCCTTCAAAAATTCCTGTAATACCAAAAAATATTTGAGCAAACAGAAATTAGAGATATTAAACCTAAATCACTGCCTTGGTTTTTGCAATACAAATTCACTTCTGGGCACATTTAAAATGGAATAAAGTATTTCCTCCAAATTGTATTAGATAAAGTCATGGACTATTACACTGTTGTCATTCAGCTCATTTCAATGAAAAAGCAATTACTTATGGCAGATTAATGCAAAAACTGCCCATAATCACAGTAGGTTAGGTTGAGAGTTTATTAGAAAAACACAGGCCATTTAAATTAACCCAAATGACCAGCATGTCAGTTCAAAAGAAACATGTGCTTTAATTTGTTAAACTGTAACCTTTGCTATATTAGAAAAATACTTTGACATAAACACTTTACAAATGTCAGCAGAAAATCCATACTCCATTTCTTCACATTGGTTTTGTGACACAGTGTTTGCTGATATTCGTCAAGGGATAAGTTAGGATTGATTTCCTTCCACCCTTACTCTTTTCTCTTGTATTATGGGGAATTAAAGGGCAAAAATTACCTGTTTTTTTCACAGACCATTCATATGGATATGCTACGGTAGGTAAACTTAACTGCTGCCTGGAACTTAAAGGTCAACAAAATCTCCCAGAAAAGGTTTCAGTTAGAGAAGGCCAGAGCATCTTAAGACTGAAAAGCAAAAGTAATGCAGAAAACTGAAGAACTCACCAAAATAGACTTGCTGAAAATAGCTTGATTTAAAGAATCAGTATTATTACTTGCTTTAGGATAAAATCCCTTAATTTCCTAACTGTTTCCATCTGTCCCTCTCCAAAAATCTTGTCAATGCAATATTTAAAGATTTATTCACTGGAGGTTTGTTCCCCTGTTGAAATAATATTGCCTTTTTGCTAATGTATTTTGAATTGGATGGGAAGGTGTGATAAAGACACTTTGTAAATACCATTAAAACCAGATTGAACGAATGACTCAAGCATATGAGTTGCTTCATTTCCATGCCTATAGTTTCAAGTATCTGATCATGAGCTGCTAGCATACCTGACAAATAAACATGCATATGTTATGACCCAACCTTGAGGCAGAGTAACTGAGGTTCTTGTTAATTGGTCCCTTGGGGCAGATTAGAGTGAAACAACACTGAATGACCATATATATATGGCAGGTTTATTTTGGAACAATTTGGTTGCAATGGAAAGGGTTATCATTTATAAAAATATAGCAATATAAAAGTATAAAGATATCACTTAAGAAAATGTATAAGGAAAAGAAAGGAAGAAAAATAAAGGATAAAAATAGATGCTAGAAAGGAAAGATATCACCACCCACGAATCCAGCAATTGTTGCAATTTAGATATCTATTCATTGAAGTGATGGTCACAGTCTTTATCTGTAAGGTGTGTAAGAAGCCCATGAAACAAAAAGTTCAACATTTTAATATACATTCAGTTTCAGGTGGGAATGCCCAGGTACTTCCCCTGGGGGGCGGGGCAGAGTTTTACACTGTAGGTTGAAGGCCTCAGAAATGAGTTTGTGGGCACTTTGGGGGTTTATGACCTCCTCTAAGACATGACAGCTGTTTCTCACGCCACCATAGTTGACCCAGGTATGCCTTATCAGAAGGGATGAACACCTTCAGGCCCACATGTGAGTGTCTCAATACCTCCCCTTGGCAGGGATGGAGGGAGTTTTACACCTGAGCCTCACTGGAGAGAGGACATTGACATGACTGTGCTGTCTCAGAAATATTTTTCTTGGAGAAAGCTTTTAAGAAACATTAAATAGTTTTGTTCAAGAAACAAATCTAGAAACTGAAATGAAGAAAATTACTGTCTTTCACATCATAACAGGTACCAACCAACAAAGCCATGTATTTCATGTGAATGTGGGTCTTGCGTATTTACCTCTTTATAGCCCTTTAGTCACAAGGAAGCAATGTAGTAAAAATGAATACTCATTTTTACTACATATCTCAACACAGACCCCCCCAGACTTAACAAAGCTTCATTGATTCAAATGGAATTATATGTTATTACTCCAGGAGAATTTCTGGAGTGATTACATAGAGATTCTGCCTCAAGGATGTTTTTTTTTTTCATCTATTGATAAAGATGGGTATTATGAGCATTCTGAGCAACAGATGAGGTAGATGAAGTAAGCCTTTGATCCAAACATAAAAGGAATATAGGTGTATTGAAAAAAAAAAACAGACTAACTAAATAATGCTGTATATATATCTAAAATAACTATTGAGAATGAGGAGCAAAATAATTTAGAAGGTAGTTATGCTGAAATATGTTATGATCTGCAAATTTGATGGGAAAGGGGAAATGATTACTTGTTTCTGAAAATTGCCGTAAATTAGTAACACAGATTCTGCATTAGTTTTTCCTGACATACGAATCTCATGTTACTATCTCCCTTACTGATTGTAGAGAAAGCTGTCATAGACTTGTATTTTTTTATGAAATTTAACAAAAGATTTGACTGTATTGAACGTGGACTACAATTAGGAAACAAAAGAGTTGTTTTCTGCTGAGGTACACATGTAGCCATCTGTGATAAGATAAACCAAAGGGATTCACACTTCTTGCATGGAATACTTTTTCTATGCAGGATTGAAAAGAAGAAAATATAATGTAAGGGTTACAGATTGTAAAGAGTATAAAGATAGACAGTACAGTGGTTCAGGTGAATACTGCACCATTGAATTCAGCTGGTTTCAGTTCAAAAAAATGTGACCTATTGGTTTTCAAAACCATAAAGATAATAAGAAAGTTTTACTTGAGACATCATTCTACACTTTTGTTTTTTGAATGCCATTATTCTCAATGCAAAATGATGAGGAACTCAACAAAATGAAGAAATCCTCATTGAAAAGAAAGAAAAAACTGTTTCTTTCCTTGCAATAGAAAATGGCATAAGAAGTTCCAGTGCTCTTTTAAAGAGGGTAGTGGACCTTTGTAAAAAGTTTGCTTTGGTTGAAAGACCAAGCCGCTTAAGTATTTATTTCCCAGGATGCATATTACCATATTGCTTAATAGATGTCAGTGATGTGATACTTGAACCTTTTTGATTAAGGTCCTGTTGAACTTTAGACTGCAATAATCAACAGTCTGTACAATTAAAATTTTAGATTATTTAAGAAGTCTTCAGAAGCACATATATTATAATATGAGATGATTATTATCGTTGTTATGAAAGAGTCCGCTGAATCCGGTGGGAACGTTCATCAGCATCCTGTAATCAGCAGCTACAGGAATGCTTAATTACAGTTATTTAGGTGACACGTTGATGCAGTAGTAGTGGTGTTGAAAGCAGAAAAGTTGCATGAATTAACGCTTGTAGCCACGTGAGAGGATATTAAAAGGCATCAGTATCAATGTAGAATGTCTGATTATGTGGCTGCTTTTACAAATCTGTCTTACTATTAAGCCACAGTGCTCAGCATAAAAGACCATTTGGTTTACATTTTTTCCTATCTCTGATATTTATTCAGAAAACAAATTATTACATTGTATTTGATTGTCCAGATTTAAATGTTCGTGGTCTATCTAAATAGTTTTGATGGATGAACTATACAAAAGAAAATGAAGTACAAATATGGATAATTTTTGTAACTCTAAGATTGTTTTTTAGCATAATTTTTCTGACTGGAGTAGGTGTCAAAACTGGACTGTAAGAAACTATGAATGCATGTTTTTATATATTCATAAATGTTATATAGTTGAATTCATATAACTTAGTAAGAATCATTGTTTTGGGTTACTACTTAATGCTTCTAGACTTGTGATGTTTTAAGAATTAGGCTCATCAGACAGTACTAAGTTTTGCTTTGACTTAGAAAATTTTTATAACTTACATATTTCATTCATAAACAAACAAAAATGTTTATATTCCACTTTTAATGTAACAAAAACATATTTTCTAGTCTGATAAATACTAATCTTTTACTATCAAATTTGGGATCCATGTGAAACCAGTGATAAATACACACAATCTAAGAATTGTTTATGTTTTGATGTAATTTTCACAATCCCACTTCACTATTTAAATTTTATAAAGTATACCTTTAATTTTATAATAAACTGTACATATAGTTTAAAAGGAACTGGCAATTAAATCAGAAATTTCCTGTCAGTCATAAATATTAGTGCTATTTATTCATCAGTCTGATTTTATGTTTACATTATCCAGCATTTTGCAAGAATTAAAAAAATTCTTGACTCTAAAGTAAGTAGAAACACTGCGAATGTCATTATCCTCTAGTGCTTTCCTTTACACTAAACGAAATGGAGATATTTTTTGAGAGACTTACTGAAATCTTAAGCTTTTTCTTGGAATTTTTCCTTAAAGCAATAAGGTTTCCATTGAAAAGGAAACTATATTTTCCTATATTTACATAGTCAGCTCAGTTTCTGGCAGGATTTTTTTTCTCTCCTATCATATGATTAACTTTACCAAGGTCTTAATCTGCCATCTGCATCCAGACTATCTGAGCATCTGAAACTGAGAATGCAAAGTGACATTTTCTCATAAGGTACTAATTGCGTGAAACATATTACAGGAGAAAAAGGGAAAGTGTCAACCTCTCCCTGCCATTTTGAGAATCTACCTACCCAGAAACTATAATTAGAAGTAGTACTGGAGTAGTTTAATAATTTTAACTAATCAGAACCTTTTACCTTATTCTTTAATGCTAGGCTTTATTTTTTTTCGCATTGAAATACAAATATATAGTAGCTTATTGGTTTTATATTGCAGTTCAAATTCAAATTTTCTTATCTAAAATTAAAATTAAATTGTTACTTCATATGGAAGCTATTCACGTATGAAAAAGGGGAAGGAGGGAGAGAGTAGAGGATTTCTTTCTTTATGTGTTCATTCTTTATATTGAACAAAGGACTAATGAAAAAAAACTTTAGGACAAGGATGGAACAATGAAGATATGGTTCATGTATGTAGTGATAGATACTATTTGTTCCTCTGTCTGTTCCAACTGAGAGAGAAAGCTGCTCCATACATTACAGAGTCACATAATCACAGAATTGCTGAGGTTGGAAGGGTCCTGTGGAGACAAGCTGGTCCAATCCCTTACTCGAGAAGGGTCACATAGAGTCAATTTCCCACTATTTGTCCAGGTGGCTTTTGAATAACTCCAAGAATGGCAACTCCATAACCCATCTGAGCAACCCACGCCAGTGTTCAGTCACCTTCACAATAAAAAAAAAGTCTTCTGGTGTTCAGAGGGAACCTCAGTATTCAATTTGTGTCCTTAGCCTCTTGTCTATCACTGGGTACAACTGAAAAGATGCTGGCTCTGTCCTCTTTGCACACTCCCTTCAGACATTTATGCACATTCATGGTATCTCCCACGAACCTTCTCTTCTCCAGGCTGAACAGTCCCAGTACTCCCAGCATTTTCCTCATAGGAAAGATGTTCCAGTTTCTTAATCATTTTTTTTGTGCCCCTCCACTGAATTATCTCTATTATGTTTGAGCCTCTTATGTACTGGGGAGCCCAGAACCAGATGCCTTACTCCAAGTGCCTCAACAGTGAGAATGGAGGGGGTTGACCTGCTGGCAACATTTCTAATGCAGCCCAGGACACCACTAGGCTTCTTTGCTTGAAGGACACATTGGTAGCTCATGTTCCATTTGGTATCTATCAGGACCCCCTGGGTCCTTTTCTGCCAAGATGCTTTTAGGCTGAGTGGCCCCCAACACGTATTGGTTCATAGTGTTTTTCCTCCCAGGTAAAGGACTTATTTTACTTTTCTTTGTGACTTTCATGAGCTTCCTTCCTGTCTGCCAGTTTCTCCAGCCTCTTGAGGACTCTCTGGATAGCAGCACAACTGTCTGGCAAATCAGTCACTCTTTCCAGTTTTAGGTCATTAGCAAACTTGATGAGGGTACATTCTGTCCTCCCATCCTCACCATTAATGAAGATGTTAAACAGGACTTCACTCACTATTGACCCCTGGGTACACCATTAGTTACTGACTTCCAGCTAGACTTTGTGCCACTGATTACCACTCATTTTGTTGATTTTGTAATCACTCACTCACTCACAGGACTGCTGGTTTCTCTGTCCCTTCTCTATCATTCTGATAGAGATGATGTCAGCCACACTCTTGGTGAAAATAGCTTTTCCCTCCTTTGTGAGGAGGATCCCATCTCTCCCAAACAGATATTGATCTGTAAACAGGTCATAGAACCCAAAACCTGGTGGACAACAGCAGTTCTTTAGCCAACTATTGACTTGTCCTATTAATCCTCTTCTCACGCCCTTTTTGTTGATGTCAGGATTCAGGAAAACACCACCTGAGCTCTCAAGCCCTTGACTACTGGTCCCAGAGCTCTGTACTCACTTTTGATACTGTCCAGTTTTTCTGTGGCAATATCATTTGTACTAACATGTAACAGGAGCAGTGTATAATAATGAAAGGAATTTCCCCAGGCAGGCAGCAAACCTTCAGATATTTGATTGGGTTGGCAAATGAGTGCCTCTGTTCCCTGCAGCAGGGAGTCAAACATCTGACTCCTCTTCAAAATTGAGAGCAGCAAATCCTTTTGGTGATGCTTGAGTAGATAGATTAAGTGTAGTTCAGAATTTTGCTTGTGTATAAAGAAGTACATAAAGATATATAAAGATATATAAAGATATTCTTACAGTGTCTTAAAAATTACCTTTGTGTTCTGTTATCCCACTTTTCCCATGTGTTATGACTCCTTTTAGGGAACTGTAGTCATATAAACATTTAAGATCAAATATTCTTATCCTGTCTCTCTCCTATGGTCTCTCTGGCTATAGGATCTATGCTACTGAAGGGTCAGACCAGAAAAACAATGTTCTGAACAGACTCTGTCTAAATCTATGTACAAGGGAATAAAAGCACCAGCGAAAGGCTGGAAGTTTCTCCTTGTTTGGTACATTTATTTTTGAGAGATACAGTATGATTTTGCTGCCAGGTAGGTTAAAGGTTCAGATCCCTGCCAGGAAGTGTTAATCATTGTACATTTTTGCACTTGGGATGAAGGTCTAAAGTCACAATTCCCATTTCCCATCTGGTTATGGAACATCCTTCTCAGAGAATATATCAATAGAAAGGGAGTCTTGCAATGTAAGTGACTGATCAGGGGAGAAAACCTTCTGTTTCACTTCTTGATTCACCAGGGGTTTTTTTCAGTTTTGTATCTCAGCTTACAGATACTGCAAGGAGGAGGAAACAGATTCTCTCAGCACTGCCATAGATACTAGGGAAAGGAAGATCTGTTCATTAATTTTAGAAGTTGGGCATCACATAGGTGGAGACATATGGTCGAAAAGAAACCAAGTTGCAATGAAGTTTTAGATCTCCTAGAGGACCTTGTCTTTCTAGACCAGTGGGCATCCAGGAGACTTCCATTCAGACCAGGAAAAACTCAGTGAGTTCCATCAAAGTCAGATGACACCGTAGACCTGGGATTACAGTCCCAGCTGGAAGTATCTAAATATCAGTGTTGAGTTCAAGGATATTTTTGAAGCCTCATGCTGTTAAAACAAAAAGTAGGTCACAGGACTAGAGGAAATCCAGCTATGCTATTGTTAAAGATTGCAGGAGGCTGTGTTGGTAAGCTAGGTCCTTTCAGGAGTATTTGTTTTATAGTAATTTTTTTCCCCCCTATCTTTATGCTTTCATGTCATAGTGGAAATATAACAGGTTGTTTCTCTTTATAGTTATTTTAAATGATTATGTAATTGTAATTTTATACAGGACCAAAGGAAATCATTCAAGCATTTAGATTGAATGATATTTTTATTATAAGACATTCAGAAAACATATGAAAACTTAAAGAAATGACAGCCCAGAACTTCCTTTGGCAATTGTTTGCAATGGCTAACTGGAAATTTTATGCTGTACTTTCTGTCCTCACCATGGCTTAATGTTTGTCTGAAGACTTTTGAGCCTTCTTTCTAGCAACTTCCAAATGACTTTGCTGTTTAGTATGTTTCTGCAGACTTTCTTTCAGTAAATAAGAGATAATGTAATCATAATGTTAAATTGAGTCTCTGAGACTTCTCATCACCAATTTTATCATCTTTCTCTACTGGTATTATTTAGTTGGATCTGAAAATGTAAAAAGCAAAAGCTAAAATGATCAATGAAGAATAAATAAGAGATAGCGATCTATCAAGCACATTTTTAAGGGGAAGCATCACTAGTATAAAACATAATTAAAATATAATGGACTCCAGATGCACAATCACGATGTTTTTCCTTTCAAAGCAGAAGACAATCAGACTGAGGAAGAATACGATTGAAATGTCCTATTTCTCCTTTGTAAAATTACTTTGGTACATATAATCAACTTGTTGAAGGACATTAGTCATGGTTGCTCCTTCTAGAACTACTGACTCAATGTATTCAGAGTGCTTTGTATATCAAATCCACTGTATAGCTAAGCTACTTAAATATCTGATCATATGTAAACTACAAGTTGATAATTGCTTATGATTTTTAATGGGTAAGGTCCATAATGTGCTAAATTCACATTTTTCAGTATTGAGGCTGGATATTTAACTCTGTATTAAGTCACAGGTATTCCCTCAAATTCATCAAAAGGAGGTTATCTTTTTAGATTTCTATTTATATTTAGGTTCAGACATATTGTTTCTTCTCCAGAGTCATAAAAAATGACTGTTGGCAAACCATATAAATTGTTGCCATGGATCCCATTAGGGATTTTATAGGGTAATCAAATGTTCTGAGATGGCACTAAGTTCATAATTTACTAGAGATTCCCCTGTATATAGACACTGCAGACATACAAATGTTTTGTTGGGTTTTTTTTGAATTCCTTCTCTGTGGCCGTGATCCAGTAGAGAAAAAATAAGAAATGTATGCACACAAAAGCTGTGGAACTCTGTGGAACTCCAGTAGCACTATCAACTTGGAACTAACAAGCTTAATGAAGTTGAATAAAATGTTGAATATAAATTATTTTTTGTAATTGTTTATTCTACTTTCATTCTGCTTTGCAGATATGATCAGGATGACTCAGTGATTACAATGATCTTTGTTGTATTACAATTTCTTTTGGCTCTTTTTGACTCTATTTTCCAGCCCAAAGGAGACTTACATGTCTGTCAAACGTGAGGCAGAATTTGATGCTCACCTCATTAACCTGAAGAGAGAGTTTTTAAGGGAGAACCAGGCAAACAAAATACCACAAATCCTACCCTGTATGCCTTCTGAGCGTCAGCTGAACCTACAGTCACTAGCACATTTCCACTCCCAAGCTCTTTGACTAGCTCTCTAAGGATATCATTAAAAGTGTACTGTATACTCTGTATAGAAAAGTGAAAAAGCATGCAGTAGGCTGTATGCCTTATTTATATAATAACCCAAGGTCAATGACATGTTGTGGTGCGATTTTGTGGCTGGGTTTTGGTAGTGGGGGCGGGGGGACTACAGGGGTGGCTTCTGTTAGAAGCTGCTAGAAGCTTCCTCTGTCCCGTGGAGCCGATGTCAGCTGGCTCCAGTACGGCTGGAGGACAAGACAACTAGGACTAATAGTAACGCCTCTGTGATGACATATTTAAAAACAGAAGGTTGTGGTACAGAAAGAATTCCAGCCAGGGAAGAGCAGAGTGAGAACATGTGAACAACAGTGCAGACACCGAGATCAGTGCAGAAGGAGGGGCAGGAGGTGCTTCAGGCATCAGAGCTGTGGTCCCTGCAGCCTGTGGTGCAGACCATGGTGGGGCAGCTGTGCTCCTGCAGCCCACAGAGACCATCGGGGTGCAGAGACCCACCTGAAGCCCATGGAGCAGCACACGCTGGAGCAGGTGGATGCATGAAGGAGGCTGTGACCAGGTGGGAGGCCCAGGATGGAGCAGGGTTCTGCTGGAGTCCTGCAGCCCATGGAGAGGGAAACTCACGCTGGAGCAGGTTTTTCCGAGCAGGACCTGTGGCCCCTGGGGGGGACCCCCATTGGTACAGCTCATTGCTGAAGGACTGCACCCCATGGAGAAGTGACCCACAGGACAGTTTGGGAAGAACTGTTGCCCATAGGATGGACTCACTTTGGAGAGGTCCATCAAGGACTGTCTCCCATGGCAGACACCCCATAGAAGCAGGGGAAGGATTCCTCTCTCTGAGAAGCAACAGAAACAACAACTGACCGCAACCCCCAT